>JAUEKZ010041288.1:1343-16115 GCA_031471865.1 Melibe leonina | reverse complement strand
CATCTCCCCAACCCTCTCTATCTCCCTCTTTCCCATACTATCTCTATCTCCCTCGCTCCCCCACACTCTCTATCTCCATGTCTCCCCTTTCTATCTCCCTGTCTCCCCCACCCTCTCTAACTCCCCCACCCTCTCTATCTCCCCCACCCTCTCTATCTCCCCCACCCTTTAACTCCCCTCTCTATCTCCCCCACCCTCTAACTCCCCTCTCTATCTCCCCCACCCTCTCTACCTCCCTTTATCCTGGGTCTCTTCTTACAGTATACTACACCATCCACTCAAGGGAGTTGTCAGATCAAATCATTACTAATTAACTCCATGTCCTGTGGGCTGACCACACGCTTGCTTTAATCTACTGTACATACGCCATCTCGTCTATCTACCCATCTATCTTGGACATTATTTACACCACATCCCGTGTTACATACCACCCTTGGGGAAAACGCTGATAAAATCATTATCATAATCATCAACTCTTTCACAGCGAGGTCTGATTCGGACTCCATTGGGTTATGCAAACTCTTCAAACTGTACGCTGAACTTCAGGCTTTTGGCATAACGTGTCAGTTTACTGAAATCTGATTTATCAGGTACATAAGAACAGGCATATGTTATGTTGGAGATTTTTTGCGTCATTAGCATTGGAATGGTTAACTGCATGCGCAGTGGGCTGAATGCATGCTTGCTTGTCCAGGTGTTTATTTTAACTACTCTCCCGAAAAACGTTACGATACAATTGCCCTGGGACAGACACGCCTTGGGCGGATGTTAATTTCATCAATGTCAAGAAATGGGGCTGATCCCCTGCTTGTCTTAATGTAGTGTGTATGTATGTGGTACGGTGGAGGAATTTCACTCCTGGACCAGAGGACGGTGTCTGGGGAGTACGGATGTCATATTTCCTGATATAACAGGCTGATCACCTGTTTGCCTTAATGCGGTGTGTATGTATGCGGTACGGTGGAGGAATTTCACTCCTGGACCAGAGGACGGTGTCTGGGGAGTACGGATGTCATATTTCCTGGTGTAACAGGCTGATCGCATGCTTGCTTTCGTGTTCTGGTTCAGGGATCTTGCATCCTACCTGCATCAAGGGACCTCACGAATGACTACATACACCGACACACGGTCATAATGGCACGCATGGTGGGCTGACCACCTACTTGCTGAAATATAATAATATCAGTATGACGCTTTCTGTAATAGTTCTTTACTACTGCCTTCTTTCCTTCTCTTTCTTTCATTCTTTCTTTCTTTCTTTCTCTTTCTTTCTTTCTCATTCGTCCTTATTTTCTTTCTCTTTCTTTCTTCCTTTCTTCCTTTCTTTCTTCCTTTTCTTATTCTTTCATTTCCTGTGGGATAACTGAATTGTACAGAGATTGTGTCCTACAATTATTTAGAAAACAAAAAAACAATAAACAGAGGAAAGGTATACTTGAGAGGATTGCAGATTCTATAGAGACTGAGAGAGAGAGAGGGATCAGGGATAGAGAGAGATAAGAGAGAGAGAGAGAGAGAGAGAGAGAGAAAGAGAGAAATCAGGGCTCGATGGAGATAAGAGAGAGAGAGAGAGAGAGAGAGAGAGAGAAATAGAGCTTGAGAATGCGATTGTTCTTTAACCCTTTTACAGCGACGTTTGATTCAAACCCAACTGAAATATACAGAATCTTGAAAATGTACGTGTTCTAATATCAGATAAATAAAATTTCAGTGAACAGACTTATTATGCCAAAAGCCCGAGTTTCAAGGGTTTTGTGACCAACAGCAACACTAAACAAACAGGATGAGAAATGATGCCTGTCAGGTGCTCGCATATTTATATGGAAAGGGACAACGCTGTTCAAGGTCAGGTACTCATTTTACACCGGAGTAGAGAGAGAAAATGTGGATCTAAAGCCTTTTCCAAGGACTCAACTTTGCGCCGTCTAGACGAATTCGAACCAGGGACCTTTCAGTCACAAGGCCAACTGTCTACCCACTAGACCACAGAGCCGTCACATGACGGATTCGAACCAGATACCTTTCAGTCACAAGGCCAACTGTCTACCCACTAGACCACAGAGCCGTCACATGACGGATTCGAACCAGAGACCTTTCAGTCACAATGGCCAACTGTCTACCCACTAGACCACAGGGCCGACATCTGGTTCACCTGATTTAAGAACACGTACGTTTTCAAGATTTTGCATAATATTGTCTTAGTTGGGTTAGAATCAGGCATCAATGTGAAACGTCTGACAGGACGTTGAACCACAACAAAGGGAACTAACTCTCAACCCATGGCGACTAGTAACTCGTTTTTTGTATTGGATAACCGAAAAACAGCGGCTCTCTTTGTCAAACTATTAACGGTTTGCGTGTTCGATTCGCTCACCTGTGAAAGGATTTATGTAGGTTGGATGGTTGGATGTGGGGATGGTGGGCAGGTTGATAGGTAGGTAGGAGGGTAGGTGGGTAGGTTGATAGGTAGGTAGGAGGGTAGGTGGGTAGGTTGATAGGGTAGGTGGGTAGGTTGATAGGTAGGTAGGTGGGTAAGTAGGTTGGTTTGATGGTTGTATGTGGAGATAGGTGGGTAGGTTGATAGGTAGGTAGGTGGGTAGGTTGATAGGTAGGTAGGTGGGTAGGTTGATAGGTAGGTAGGTGGGTAGGTGGGTAGGTTGATAGGTTGATAGGTAGGTTGGTAGGTAGGTTGGTGGGTAGGTTGATAGGTAGGTAGGTAGGAGGGTAGGTGGGTAGGTTGATAGGTAGGTAGGTTGATAGGTAGGTAGGTGGGTAGGTGGGTAGGTTGATAGGTAGGTAGGTGGGTAGGTTGATAGGTAGGTAGGTGGGTAGGTTGATAGGTAGGTAGGAGGGTAGGTGGGTAGGTTGATAGGTAGGTAGGTGGGTAGAGAGATGGATTGGTAGGTAAGTAGATAAGCGGGAGGGAAGAGGGAAAGGGAAGAGGGAAAAGAAGAGAGAGAGAAACAGAGAGAGAGAGAAACAGAGAGAGAGAGAGAGAGAGAGAGATTGGGAAAGGGGAAGAGAGATATGTGGAAGGGGTAGAAAGAGAGGGTGAGCAAACAGAGAAGGTGATGGGAGAGGAGGAGCAGAGAGAGAGAGAGAGAGAGAGAGAGCGTGAGGGAGGGAGGGGGGAGAGAGAGACAGGGGAGGGGGGTGTATGAATTGACCAGGTAATTGTCCAACCATTCACAGCCACTGATGATGATGATGATGATGGTCGTGGTGGTGGTGATGATGGTGGTGGTGGTGGTGGTGGTGATGATGATGGTGGTGGTGGTGGTGGTGGTGATGATGGTCGTGGTGGTGGTGGTGGTGATGATGATGGTGGTGGTGGTGGTGGTGGTGATGATGATGGTGGTGGTCGTGGTGGTGGTGGTGAGCGGAGCATTTAACATTGGATGGACAGATTGACAGATGGGAGGAAGGGAGGGGGTGTTGTGTGAGTGTTTGAGAGACAGAGGGATAGAGAGAGTATGTGCGTAAGCGTGTGTGTGAGAGAGAGAGAGAGAGGAGAGAGAGAGAGAGAGATCAGACAGATGGGAGGGAGAGAGAGGGGGCTGTGTGAGTGTTTGAGAGACAGTGGGATAGAGAGAGTATGTGCATGAACTTGTGTGTGTGTGTGTGTGTGTGAGAGAGAGAGAGAGAGAAATAGAGAGAGAGAGAGAGACCAGACAGATGGGAGGGAGAGAGAGGGGGCTGTGTGAGTGTGTGTGTGTGAGAGAGAGAGAGTGAAAGAGAGACCAGACAGATGGGAGAGAGGGGGCTGTGTGAGTGTGTGCATGAGAGACAGTGAGAGAGAAAGAAAGAGAGAGAGAGAAAGAAAGAGAGAGAGAAAGAAAGAAAGAGAGAGTGATGGTGGGATTGAGTCAGATAGAGAGAGAGAGTGTGCGTGTGCGAGTGTGAGTGTGTTTAGTTGTGTGAGTGTGTGCGTGTGTGTGAGTGTGTTTGTGCGTGTGTGTGTGTGAGTGTGTGTGAGTGTGTATGTTTGTGCGTGTGTGAGTGTGTGTGAGTGTGTGTGTGTGTGTGTGTGTTTGTGCGTGTGTGTGTGAGAGAGAGAGAGACAGATAGAGATAGAGAGAGAGACAGAGAGAGATAGAGAGAGATAGAGAAAGAGAGTTTAACCCTTTCACCGCGGGATCGTAATCTAACCCAACAGAAATATGATATGCAAAATCTCTAAAATGTGCACCGATAAATCCGATTTCAGTTAACCGACATACGCCTAAAGCCTGTCAGTTTACCGGAATCTGATTTGTCTGCTATGAGGCGAAGTACATTTTGAAGATTTCCAGGTATCTAGCGAGTAGTTTGAGAAATAACCTTAGCAATGAAAGGACGTTCACCCCAAAGATGATTTATTTCCCACCTGACCTTCACTCAAAATCTTCCGTACATGATGTGACGTCATTTATGTCATTTATGACGTCACAAGACATCTGATTATTTTGGCAAGAGCAGGCAGTTCTCGCCGGCAATATTTTCAATCTCAACTACAAAAATAAATAAATACACACACACAAAAACAAACAAAACAAAAAAACCCAAAGAAACAAACAAGCAGAATTTTTTTTTTCAAATTCAAAAAATATATATATGTGTGTGTGTGTGTAAGTGATTGTGTGAGTGTGTATATATATATATATATATATATATATGTGTGTGTGTGTGTATGTATGTGATTGTATGTGTGTATCTATATATATATATGTGTGAGTGTGTTTGTGTGTGTGTGTGTGTATTTTTATATATGTGTTTGAGTGTGTGTGAGTGTGTGTGTATGTGTGCCTGCATACTGCCAAAGGAATGTATACATATGATAAAGACTGCTATTCCTGGCTCACCGTTGTGTATTATTGAGGCGCAGGTCTTGTTCATGATATATTAACCCTTTCAATGTTATGGACATCAAAATCTTCAACACTTGCCTGTGCTTATACTTGATAAATCAGATTTCAGTAAACTCACTTATGCCAAAAGTGAGCTTACTGAAATTTGATTTATCTGGTATCAGAACGCGTACATTTGAAAGATTTTGCATGTTTCAGCTGGGTTCGAATCAGACCTCGCTGTAAAAGGGTTAAAATCGATAATTTATATATTTGTATGTACATTGATATCGATATATTTTCACCCAAAAGACATATCCCCACCCATTCTCACATCTTCCCAATCCCCAACTCTCTCCCTCTCCTAACCTCTACCCAAGGCCTCATGTCTCCCCCCCCCCCTTTTCAATGTAAGCCCCCCCCTCCCCCCCCCCCTTCTGCCCCAATCCCCCCCTCATCCTTTCCTGTCTACCCTCTCCAAACCCACACACACTAAATATGGCCGCCATAATTCGATTACCTCTGTGCTGGGTCGCTGCCCTTTGGGTAGGTGAAAGAAAACCTTGTTGGGGGAGAAGGAAGAGAACATAAGAGAGAGAGAGAGGGGGGGGGGAAATTGAGAGATGAGAGGGGGAGGTGAGAGGGGGAGAAGAAAGAGAGAATAAGAGAGGGGGGAGAGAAAAGAGAGAGAGAGGGGGGGGGGGGGAGATAGAGAGATGAGAGGGAGAGGAGAGAGGGGAAAAGGAAGAGAGAATAAGAGAGAGTTGGGATAGAAAAGAGAGAGAGGGGGAAGATAGAGAGATGAGAGGGGGAGGAGAGAGGGGGAGAAGAAAGAGAGAATAAGAGAGAGTGGGGATAGAAAAGAGAGAGGAGAAAGATGGAAGAGAGAGAGAGAGAGAGAGAGAGAGGGGGGGGGTAAGATAAAGAGAGAGAGAGAGTATGTGTGTATAAGAGAGGGGAAGAAGGGAGAGATAGAATGGGAAGAGAGAGAGAGAGAGAGAGAGGGGGGGGATAAAAGGGAGCAATACCAACTTACTTATCGAGAGTTCTAAACCTGGTCGAAAATAGTCATTCGTGCAACCGGAGCTCATCCCGGTTTCTGTATGGGTGTGTCGTGCCGCGTGGAGCGGTCAAAATGGCCTATATTGTGACGGCGATTGGCACACTCCGGATAGGACGCTGGTTAAAAACGTATTGCTCTAAGTTGGCGGTTTATGCCTGGGGAGTTTATCCCAGTTTCTAATGCAGGTAGATCTAGCGTACTCTGAGGAGGTAATTTAATATGAGAGCAATGGATGAATGAATGAGTGAATGAGAGATTGTCACATTCCGGATAGCACGCTGGTAGGTGGGCTGCCATTGCGATAGGTGACTGCTAGGGGTGACCCGATTCACACCCGACTGATAGAGCACGTAACCACACATACATACATTCTCTCTCTCTCTGTGTCTCTTTCTGTCTCTCTCTGTCTCTCTCTCTCTGTCTCTCTCTCTCTCTCTCTCTCTCTCTCTCTCTCTCTCTCTCTCTCTCTATTTCTTTCCCTCTTTCTCTGTCTGGCTCTCTCTTATCTCTCTGTATTTCTCTCTCTCACTTTCTCTCTCTCCTTCACACACACATACTTCTCTCTCTCTCTCTCTCTCTTTCTCTCTCTGTCTGTGTCTCTCTCCCTCTCACACACACACATACATACATTCTCTCTCTCTCTCTCTCTCTCTCTCTGTCTCTATCTCTTTTTTCCCTCTTTCTCTGTCTGGCTCTCTCTTATCTCTCTGTCGTTCTCTTTTTCACTTTCTCTCTCTCCTTCACACACACATGCACACATAATTATCTCTCTCTCTCTCTTTCTCTCTCTGTCTGTGTCTCTCTTCCTCTCACACACACACATACATTCTCTCTCTCTCTCCCTCACGAACACACATACTCTCTCTCACACACAGGGCCACACACATGCACACACGCATACACACACACACAGATAGACAGACAGACATACAAACATACATATATAGACAAGGTGTAAGTAAAAAAAACCCTATGAAATAGGGACACCCTCTGCCCTCCCAATTTTTCCTAACCTACCCCTTCTATCAGCTTCATCATCATCATCGACATCATCATGATCAACATCACTTACATTGTCATCATCATCGTCAACATCAACATCATTATCATTACTTCTATCACCATCACCACCATCATCCTTTTCACTTCCCGAGGACATTACAACACACAGACCCAAACCCCTCCTCCCCCCCCCCCCCCAATCCATCCTACCATCCATCCCATTGTTCCCTCCCGCCATCCAACAATGCCAAACCTCCGATCCAATTTGCATAATGCCAAAATCCAGCCTTCCCATTGGTCCGCGGAATACAGGGGGGGGGGGGGGGGCTTGGTTATGGGTTTGGTGAACATTCTGGAAGCGTCCTGGGCCCCAACGGTCTGACCGCCTTTCATGTTGGACAATGACAACAGCAAAGCCTACCACTACCACCACCACTACCACTGTCACCACAACTACTACCACCACGACGATGACCACCACCACTTCCACTACCACTAGTGCCATACAACCACCACCTTCACTAGCACTACCAATACTGCCATTACCACAAGCACCACCACCACTACCACTAGAACCACTGGAACCACCTTCACTAGCACTACCAATACCACCACTACCACAAGCACCACCAACACTACCACCATTAGTACCATTACCACTAGTACTACTACCACTACCACTACCACACCATTACCACAACCACCACTACTTCCACCACTACCACTACCAATAGGTAGAGCTAACAATAACATACCTAATGGTTTGTCTCATAACCACATGTATAGTATAGGCTGTCTTTGTATTATTAACAGAGTGAGAGAGAGAGAGAGAGTGGGAGGGAGAGAGAGAGAGAGTAGAGAGAGAGAGAGAAAGAGAGAGAAAGAGAAAGGGAGTGAGAGAAAACAAAAAAGGTAGAGTTTAAAATAACATACCTTTAGGTTTCTCGCATGACCACAGTGTATAGTATAGGCTGTCTTTGTATTATTAACACAGAGAGAGAGAGATAGAGGGGGAGAGGGAGAGAGAGAGAGAGAGAGAGAGCGGGGGGGGGGGGAGAGAGAAAGCGAGAGAAAGAGAAAGGGAGTGAGAGAAAAAAAAAACATACCTTTAGGTTTCTCGCATGACCACAGTGTATAGTATATGCTGTCTTTGTATTATTAACAGAGTGAGAGAGATAGAGAGAGTGGGAGAGAGAGGGAGAGAGAGAGAGAGAGAGAGTAGAGAGAGAGAGAGAGAGAGAGAGAAAGAAAGAGAAAGGGAGTGAGAGAAAGCAAAAAAGGTAGAGTTTAAAATAACATACCTTCAGGTTTCTCGCATGACCACAGTGTATAGTATAGGCTGTCTTTGTATTATTATTAGTTCACAGATCGATTTATCAATAACCACCGTGCGATTTAATAGGCAATATCAGTATGGTATTAAAATGAGAGAGTTGCCCAGGATATCTTAGGGATTTGGGGATAGCGATGTAGGAAGGGGGGTGTGGGTGGGCGTGTGGGCGTAGGGAATAGGAGGGATAGAGGATGAGAGGAGAGGGGATAGATGACGGGCTGGGATATAGGGAGAGATAGAAATAGATAGACACAGAGAGAGAGAGACAGAGAGAGAGAGTGGCTGACAGACAGACAGAGAGAGACACACACAGAGAGAGACACACAAAGAGGGACACACAGAGAGAGACACACAAAGAGGGACACACAGAGAGACACACAAAGAGGGACACAGAGAGAGACACACAAAGAGGGACACAGAGAGAGAGAGGCTGACATACAGACATAGAGAGAGAGAGAGGCTGACATACAGACATAGAGAGAGAGAGGGGGGCTGACAGATATATATATATATATATATATATATATATAGAGAGAGAGAGAGAGAGAGAGAGAAAGAGAATTACTATTCGCGTTAGTATATGCTATTATTTTGTATTATTATTATCATTATGTAATAGTTGATTGATCGGTATATCAATAACAGTTTACGCTATGGCGATATGGCTCTAATGTTTAAGCCTGGGAGTTGGCAAAGAGGGTGGTCGGGTAGAGGCAGGGGGAGTGAGGGGGAGAGAGAAGACAGAAAAACGAGAGAGAGAGAGAGAGAGAGAGAGGGAGAGAGGGAGAAAGAGAGAGAGACAGGGGAGATAGACTGATGGATGGATGGATAAATGGATGGATGGATGGATAAATGGATGGATGGATGGGTGGATAAAGAGATAAAGAGAGAACATGTACTTCGACACATGAAAGAAATAACGCAATTAAATCAGAGGAATTTTTAATTTGACACCAAAACAATCGATATTAAATAAAAAGTGACAAAATCGATTCGGAGATCGGTATCCACTTAAGATTAGGAGTTTGATAAGATGAAAACATTGTATAAATGCCGTCTATAAAAATAGACCTCTCCATCCTTCTCTTGTTCATAATCCCCGCCCCCCCCCCTTCTCTCTCTTCTTTTCTCTCCCTTTCCCTCGCTCATTCTACCCCCATTCTCTCTCTCCTACCACTTTTCCTCGCTCTCTCTTACTCCCCCTCTATCTCTCTCTTCCCCTCCCCTCTCCTTCTCTCACTCTATCTCTCTCTCCCTCCGTCTCTCTCCCTCCCCTCTCCTTCTCTCTCACTTCATATCTCTCCATCACTCCATCTCTCTCTCTCTCTCTCTCTCAAACACAAACACATACCAGCTGCGCTTTGAACAAACCAGAAGGAGACAGCCTGTGTGTGTGTATGTATGTGTGTGTGTGTGTGTGTGTGTGTGTGTGAGTGTATTTGTGAGAAAAGGAGAGAGGTAGCGAGAAAAAAGGAGTGACAAAAAAAAGGACGTCAGAGAGAGAGAGAGAGAGAGAGAGAGAGAGAGAGAGAGAGTAGAAGGGGAATGAAAACTGGGAAAGAAAGAAAGTAAAAAAGGGGAGAGAGGATGAGAGTGGAGAGAAAGAGAAAGACAGAGAGGAAGAGAGGGATATTAGTATGAAAACTTAGTGAAATGAAAGCAGAAATTAAGAGAGAGAGGGAGAGAGCGGCAGAGAGAGGGAGAGAGAGGCAGAGAGAGGGAGATAGAGACAGAGAGAGGGAGGGAGAGGCAGAGAGAAAGGGAGAGAGAGGGAGAGAGAGAAAGAGAGGGAGAGAGAAAGAGGAGAGAGCGAGGGGGAGAGAGAAAGAGAGGGAGAGAGAAAGAGAGGGAGAGAGTTAGGAACGGTAGAAGTATCATTTGCATGTGTATTATAAAAACTTAATGTTTATAAATATTGTGCTAGGGTGTGCGTATGTTCGTGAAGAAAGTATTAATGTGTGTGTGTGTGTGTGTGTGCCCTCGTGTCCAATATGGTTTGTATGTGCGTGTGTGTGTGTGTGTGTGCGTGTGTTTGTGTTTTTGGGATGTGTATGTGTGTATGGTGTGTGTGTGTGTGTGTGTGTTTGTGTTTGTGTGTGGGATGTGTATGTGCGTATCGTGTGTGTGTGTGTGTGTTTGTGTGTGTGTGTGGGATGTGTATGTGCGTATGGTGTGTGTGTGTGTGTGTTTGTGTGTGGGATGTGTATGTGCGTATGGTGTGTGTGTGTGTGTTTGTGTGTGGGATGTGTATGTAAGTATGTACATATAGATATGTATATATGTACTTTAGGAGTGTGTGTGTGTGTGTGTACATATAAATATGTATATATATGTACTTTATGTTGTGTGTGTGTGTGTGTGTGTGTGTGTGTGTGTTTACCCAAGACGTCCAGGCTGCCTGTATCCAGTACACAGCGACATCTTGACACGGAGAACAATGTAAAAGTATAAAGTCCACACAGGAATATCGACTGGCCACCACCACCACGAGGCATTGTCGCCTTAACCCTTTCACCGCGAGGTATGCTCCCAACCAAAACAGAACATCCAACATTTGAATGTGTATGTGTTCTTAGACCAGATAAACCAGATTTCAGTGTACGGTCAGGCTTTTGTCATAATATGTCAGTTCACTGAAATCTGATTTATCTGGTCTAAAAACACGTAAATTTAGAATCAGACCTGGCTGTCAAAGGTTTAAGTAAGATGTGGCAAGGAACCAAACCATCGACCTACTAGTTACTGGCCTGAGGCATGGCTTTATAAGGTCATCGTTTTCGCCACCATCCTCATCACTACCACAACAACCTCAACTACCACCATCATCACCACTACCACCACCAAAACCACCAACATCACCATAATCGTCATCATCATCATCGCCATCATCATCACTACCACAACAACCTCCACTACCACCATCATCACCACCACCACCACCACCAAAACCACCAACATCACCATCATCGCCATCATCATCACTACCACAACAACCTCCACTACCACCATCATCACCACCACCAAAACCACCAACATGACCATAATCGTCATCATCGCCATCATCATCTTCATCACCACCACCACAATCATCATCACCACCATCGTCTTCATCATCATCATCATCATCATCATCGTAGTGGTCTATTGTTATCCTGCAAATACCCTTGTCACACACACACGCACAAGACACACATACACACACACGCTCACACACACACACGCTACAAACACACAAGACACACATACACATACACGCTCACACACACACACACACGCACACACACACACGTACACACACACGCTCTCACACACACACGCTCACATACACACACACGCACGCACACACACACACGCTCACACACAGGTGTGTCTTGTCCCACGTTTCTCCCTATCATAGCGTACGTGTCGTGGCATCGACATACTTCATTATGATTTACCACTGACACACACACACACCTACATACATCACATTCTTTATTTTATACCACACACACACACACACACACACACACACACATACATACATCACATTCTTTATTCTATACCAAACACACACACATTGCAAACATACTCAATTATATTAAGGAAGCAGGAGATAGAATGTGTTTTAGAGTAATATTGGGGGGAGAGAGAGAGAGAGAGAGAGAGAGAGGAAGTGGAGAAGGAGGGAAGGAGTAAGTGAGGGAACGAGGAAAAAGAAGATGATGAGAGGGGGGGGGGGAGGGAAAGGAAGATAGTTGATGAGGAGGGTTCAAAAAATAAGAAGACCACGATGAAATATTTAACTCTTCAATGCTTAGCTCATTTCTAATAGAACCAATCGGAAAATAATCTTCAAGATTTGCCTGTTCTTACACACACACACACATACACACACACACACACATACACACACACACACACACAAATCGAGATTTCAGTGGACTGAAATTCAGGCTTTTGGTTCACTGAAATCTGATTTATCTTGTATATTAAAGACGTGAATTTTAAAAATTTTGCATATTTTAACTTGGTTCAAAAGCAGACCCTCGCTGAGAAAGGGTTAAAACAAATGAATACACAAATGCTTACCTAGATATTCAAGTCCTCAAACGGCACTACACACTACACACGCACGGGCAGTTAACACAGTGGTTCCTCTTTAACAATAATCGACACGCTACACACACGTTACTACACGCTACACACACGTTAGTACACACTGATGTCCACAGTAGTCGGTATCCTCATCAGAATGTCATAGACAATAATAATAATAATATATATCGACTTGGAAGTTGTTTGGTTGTCTCGATATCCCTTAATTTTGTCATTAAGAAACAAAACAAAAAAACAAACAAACAAACAAATAAAACAATTGGATAATATGAAGTAAAGAAATCAATACACATTGACATATTTCACCCCGTCCACTCATTATTTGAAGAATAACAAGATAAATAGATAAAGAAATAAACAGATAGATAAATAATTTCATGAATAAATTAATCAAAAAATAAATAAATTATTTTTAAAAAAATAGATAAACGTATAAACAGCACTACACACATCGTCAACGTGTCAAAGGACGCCATTACTTTGAGATTAAAAATACACTGGAATTATCAACACACTACACTCTGCGTCGCCGCGACACACCACATCACATCACATAACACACCAGTAGACTTAGACTAAAACTAAAACTGAAACTGAACACATATCACAAAGCACGTTGGTCCCTTATAATACTATAGTCTTGTAGGTACATACTACACAATTAGACTGTACGGTACGCGTTAAGTCCAAAATATTCACAACACAATCTCCGCACTGTCTTAACATAACACTGACACGCGCACACACAATTGTGGTATGATGTTATAGGGATGAAAGGGGGTGGGGGTGGGAAGAGGTGAACACTACTCACTTGTTTACGGGCATAATTGTTGTAGAATTATAACGCCAAACGCATGCACTCAAAAATAATCTACAACTCTGGACCCTTTAGCTTTTAGCTTTAACAACCACCACTTTTTCCCGTCCTCTTTCTAGTCAAAAGCCTTACGATAACACACACACATACTCACACACTTACACACACACACAGACAGACAGACACATCTACACCTGTCATCTTCACTGACCACTGACTGTTTCTCCAAAGGGGCCTCTGGCTCTGGCCGTTGACTCTCCTGTCCGAGCGACACTAACTAACTGGACACGAGATCTACTGGACAGTGGACAGTGACTCAACTGGACGCTGGATAAATCTAAGACTGGACGAGAGTTGTAGATAGATAAGGTCCGGTCGATTGGTTGTCAGCTGGTTCTCTCGCGTGTGGGGGTCATCGTGGCTCAGGTCTTGACCAGAGCCTGGACCGGACATTGTGTTTAGTACACGTACCTACAATAGTACATATTTAACTCCGGACTCTGGTCAAGTCTGGTCAGTCTGTGATAGTAGTACTAGTATGCAATAAGTCGGTAGTGCGGTTCTGTGACATAGTGGGTAGGCAGTTGGCCTTGTGACTGAAAGGTCCCTGGTTCGAATCTGTCATGTGAAGGCGCAAAGTTGAGTCCTTGGAAAAGGCTCTTAACTCACATTTTCTCACCCTACTCAGGTGTAAAATGAGTACCTGCTTATGAAAAGTGTTGTCCCAGTCCGAATATAAATATGACAAGCGCCTAACAGGCAGTATGTCTCGTCCTGTATGTTGAGTGTTGCTGTTGGCCAGGGACCCCTTGTAAAGCGCTTTAAGTACGTTTGGTGGATATTGCGCTACAGAAAAGCTCTAACTCAATCTGTATGTGGGATGGAGCAGAAATAGCTACATAGTCTAGTGTTGTAATGTGAGTATAATATGATGCCGTCGGTAGACCATTTATTCTGGCCTTGGTTTAGAAGTATAGAAGTATCTAGATCGTTCTGTGTCTGATTCATCTTATCTACCTAGCTACTTACACATTTACACACACACACACACACACATACATATATACAAAGACACATATACTCACACACATTTATACTCGCACGCTGACCATACACATCTAGATACAGACACTCATACACACATACAGACACACACATACACAAACATACTCACACATATACACACATAAGCTAACCCATTCATACACACACATACACAAAAATGCACACCCATAGTTACACAGACACACACGCATACATACACAACCCACCCCCCTCACACACACATATAATATATATAACACACACACATATATACACACCCACACACACTTACACAACCCCCCCCCCCCACACACACATATATCTATATATATATATATATATATATATCTTATCTTATCTTATCTTACACACACACATACATACGCACACACACATATACACACACACATATATATACACACACACATATATATACACACACATATACACACACACATATATATACACACACATATATACACACACACACATACGCACACACACACACATATATATATATACACACACATATACACACACACATATATATACACACACATATACACACACACATATATATACACACACA
>JAUEKZ010041177.1:0-10705 GCA_031471865.1 Melibe leonina | reverse complement strand
ATTTTAACTACTTTCTTTTCGTCTTTATCCTGCACTTCGTTCTGTCTGGTATTTGTTACGACGTCATATTTCGACATTGTGGTATAATGTGTACATATACTATTTGAAATTCACATCGCACAAAATTCTATACGGTATTTGGATTTTACAAAAAAACAACAACCGATGTTTCTATATCTAATGGCATGTTTTGTTGGGGTTTCTTATTGGGTTTTTCTTCTTAACCCTCTTAATGCTAAGGACACAAAAAGTCTTGAAAATTTGCCTGTTCTTATATAAATCCAATTTAAGTGAACTGAGGTATGCCTAAAAGCCTGATTTATCTGGTATAAGAACTTATACATTTTCAAGATTTAGTATAATATTCCAGCAGGGTTATAATCAGAAAGCCCTGCGAAAGGGTTTATGGGGTACAGATTTAAATAACACACCCTAGATCTGGATGACTTTGTATATTATCGGCATCAGGAGTTAGGTAAACGTTGAAGTCTATCGGTCATAACCTGTAGGTATGGGCGATATATCTCTCTAGTTTTCTGGAAGTAGTGAAGAAACGCGGTCCAAAGAATGAATATAGGAATACCCGACAAATAGATGACCGCTGTGATTCCGAATTGTCGAAAAATATTATCGTGGCTGCCTTGCTAGATTGCTTGCTCGCTCGCTCGTGATCCAATTATTCGATTCTCGGTGATCCGTGCTCGGCTAATTTGTTCGTGACGCTCCACTCCAACAAACAATACTGTAGTTATATAAAGTAAGGGTAGGGATGAGATGGGGTATGGGTAAGTTGGGAAAAGAGGGGGGAAATAGGGGGAATGAAGGCGAGGGAAAGAGGGAGGGGAGGGAATTAGGGAAGGGGGTAAAGGAGGGAATTACGGAGGGGAGGTAAGTGAGGGAATTAGGGAGAGAAGGTAAGGAATGGAATGAGGAGGAGGTAAATGGGGGAATGAAGGAGGGGAGGTAAGGGGGGATTAAGGGAGGGAATGTGGAAGGGGAGGTAAGGGAGGGAATGAGGGAACGATAGAAAAGGAGACGGAGGGGAGGTAAGGGAACGATAGAAAAGGAGACGGAGTGGAGCAATAGGGGAGGGGGAGGGGGTATGGAATGATATTAACCGTGGGAATAGGGAAAGGGAATGATGTCTGTCGGTGACAGATACAAACGAACCAAAAACACGATAAATCAAAATCACGCAATCCGATTAATTTCAATATGAGGTTTGGATAATGGATCTAGGATTTATGTTAAAAGATAATCGAGATATGGAAGCGAGGTTAAACAATTCCACAAAAACAAGGCAAAGGAATTTAAAGAGAGGGAGAGAGAGGGGGGAGGAGAGAGAGAGAGGAAGAGAGAAAACATGAGAGAGTCGGAGAGATGTTATAAATACGTATTTTATATAAATCATATGGTAAGTGTTCAGTCACAATATAGGTACCGTAGCTACGATTTCATTTTTCAATGCTAATTCTTATTTCCTACTTTCAATAACTTCTACTTTAAAGAAGAAAAAAAAAGCAAACAATTTGCTTCGATCACAAGTCAATCTCTGCTGCTGACAGCACACGGGTTTCTCTGAGTATTAGATTGTTTCTTTTCTTGACCGGCGACGTGGCTTAATTAAAGTGGTATATCATGGTTCGAATCCCAGCTATGTAATACTTAAGACGTTAAAATGGAGATAAGACTGGTTTGCCAATTGTCAGTATACTGTGACTGGGTGTCATTCCCCTGAGTTAATCTTTGTGAAGCAACACGTTGACCTGCTATGAGTCATGAAACCTCTCGATGTGGTGTGTGTATGTGTGAGAGTATGAGTGTGTGTATGTGTGAGAGTGTGAGTGTGCGGATGTGAGGGGAGACAGAGACAGACAGACAGACAGACAGAGGAAGAGACAGAAAGTGAGAGAGCGAGAGAGACAGACAGACACAGAGAGAGAGAGAGAGAGAGAGAGAGAGAGAGAGCGAGAGAGAGAGAGAGAGAGAAATAGAGAGAGAATGTGCTGAGTTTTTATTTTTCACATCTTTAACATTAACTATTTGTGTAATATATTACAGTTTTACACTTGATCATTTTTATCATGACCTTAAACAACCAAAATTGTGTTCTTGAACAATTTTTTTCTCATCTAATAAAGAAACAAGCTAATTCCTTTTTTTTAAAGAGCCTTATTGTACACATTTTGCTATTATTCTAAGATAATCGATTTTCTTTGCAGGCAATTCTAGTACATGAGCACTGTTGTGTGTATGCATGTCGTTAAGTAAGTGTGTATACTAAGCATATTTTGTATGCAATTTTCTTTTACCGGCGACTGCAGCACAGACGTTTCGGAGGTATTGTCGAAAATCGAATTAATCAACGATAAAAGTCAGTATTTGTGTTGTTACTCCTTTTTTAATTCGTGTCACTTTTGAAATTGATTTATATCATTCAGAGAAAAAACAAGATTAATGAAATCCCTTCGTTCAAAGATTTGTTGTGGGTTTCATAAATAACAATCAAAGTGTCACTAGAACATTATCAGTTCTATTTTTTATAAATGAATGTTTTGATGGGAAGTAGGAGTTTGTATGCGAAGCTGCTGCTGCAGAATGTCATGTTTGCATTATTTGAAAATATTGGGTTCGAGAGTACCCGCCAATATTATATCAGTGACAGCGGTCAGTAGATAGGAAGATATCAAAATGAAAGGAAATTGTGTTTGAATAGCATTGTGTCTGTATCGATTGCGCATTCTTAATAAAACATACAAGAAACATTTATACAAGTTCAAACTTGGGTTATAATGATGACCTGTTCAAAAATCAGTCTTTGTCTCTGCATGCATAAAACTAATCAATTGGTTATGCCATCCGTAAAAGTCCCTGCAAGGTATGAATATTTGTGTAATTCAATCATCAATAAAGATATCTGTATCGATATCTCAATGCCAACTAAAATAACGTAACTAGTAGTATGCTTTGTAGTTCATTCATCCAGTATACATTTAACTGTTGAGTAGTTACTGTCTGTCCTGATTAACTTCATCGCTGTGAGAGAGGTGTCGTTGACCTTTGACACTTGACCCTCATGCAATGCTGCGTGACAAGGTCATAATAATATGGTTGACGGAGTCAAAGTACATTATATGGTCAGGAGCAAAACTCGATGTCTCCATTCACATGAAAGACTCTTTACCGGTGAAAATGACTGAACTAACTACAAAACCAAACAGATGAAATAAATGAAAGTTTCATAGATTATTTTTGACAAGGTTCAAACCAATTATGTACAATGAAACTGCCTATTTAAGATCGTTAGGTTTATCTTTCGTGCGTTAGTAATAAAATTATGAAGATAATCGACATGAAAAATCCGCCAGAATGAAATTATTTTGTCATTACCTTCCGGGTTAATTTTTATGACCGGATCTCCAGTTGAGGAGCATTGGATGGGTGGAAGTACGGCGGAGGAAAAGAGGGGAAAACAGAAAGGAAAAATGCACAAAGGAGGGGTATGGCAGGTTGAAACAAGGGTGGGGGGATATGTATGGGAAGGTTTGGGGAGAAAATGAGGGGATAGGGGGATGAGGGGAAGAAGTGGTGGGTGCCGGGATGGATCGGAAAGGGGGTGGGCAGGATGATGCGAATAGTAGGGAAATGAAGGGGGGAAAGCAACGAGAAGGAGAAGGGAAGGGAATGGGAATTGGGAGGGGAAGCAGGGGGGAGTAAAGGGGAGTGTACTCTAGAGGGAAGAGGGAGCGGATGGTTAAGTTGATCGGTTAGCAGTCATGCTGTCGGCCAGGCGATGGGTGCCGTGACACGGTCCGGGCTTCAATCCCGCCCATGTCCATTTTCTGGGTTTTTTTTTTTAATTTTTCTGTTTTCTTTGGCTTTGTCTCATAATCGTATCTGCACTGCATATCATTTCAAGTTTGACTAATTTCTTGTGATTTCCAGTGCTTGCTCCGCATTTAACTACGGAAGAGAAGGGTGGGGGTGGAAGGAAAATAGAAAGAGGCGAGGGGAAGGAGGATAGGACATGATGAGAGTATCGGGGAAGGAAGCTGATATGAGGGAATAGGTTGTCGGAATCAAGGGGAAAGAGAGAGGAAGGGATATGACAAAAACAAGGGACGAGGCGAATATAAAATGGCAGGACCCATTGATGCATGCAGAAACATGATGTGATACATACGCCCAGCGATCCATCTATCCAGGCAAACACATACACATACACACACACACACACACACATACACACACACACACACACACACACACACAGAGGCATACTAATTCACCTAATCATACAATTACTGTTAGCCGTCCCCTCCCCATCATTTTATAATATGATATACACATACACAACTAGACGCACATGCAGAATTGTCTTGCAGAGCCTTCTGGTCTTATCCTGGTCTCTCACTCTCAAGGCGATACCGGCAAGTGGTCATGATTGCAACAATCTGGACATGACACTGGTCTTCCGCAAGTTTAATTACTTTCCCAACACAACCGATGTGTTGCCATCCACTGCTTGCTTCACAACTGAGTAAAATTTCCAGGCATCAGAAATATACGAAGAACTGCTGCCAGGAATGGAACCCAGAGTCTTGGGCTCTCTGCTGCATCGCGCAACCAATCCGGGTACCGCGTCTCTTTTGCCGCACTGTGTGTACCTGATATCAGAGTAGTATATTTAATAGTAGATACTTCTACATCGACCATCCGGTCCCCCTCTCTTTTTCTCTATCTCTCTCTCACTCTCTGTCTATCTATCTATACATCACTCCCTCTCATTCTCTTTATCTCTCTCTCTCTCTTTCTATCTCTATCTCTCTCTCTCTCTCATACACACACAGACACACACACATGCATCCATACACATACACACATGCACACACACACACACACAGTTATCCCCATGTGGGTTGCATGCTACCCCAGCAGTATTTACAGTACAGCCCTACCATCCAGTGCTGCAATGTATCTAGAATACGACTACTATCTCGCCATCTCTCCCCCAATCGAATCTGTCTCCGAGGGGTAATAATGAACAAATATTATGGCTGTCTCGACATCTTTTTTTACCGTCTTTATGATTGTGTGGTCTCATTCGTTCTAGCCAGTGTTTGTCTCTGTCTGCAATTCATCGAAGCAAACAGATACAACTCGACCACCGTGGTTTTCACATTTTTTTCCTCTTAACCCTTTCAATGCAAAGGACACCATAAATCTTCAAAACTCGCCTGTTCTTCTTCCAGATAAATCAGATTTCAGTGAACTGACATATACCAAAAAGCCTGAAATTCAACTGGTATAAGAACACGTACATTTTCAAGATTTTGCATATTTCAGTTGGATTACAACCAGACCTCGCTGTGAAAGGGTTAACAAAGACATGCTTGCATCGTTGTGGGCAATGGGTCTGCAATTAATACAAGCATTATTAATCAACCGTTGAATCAACTGCCATGAAATAATAATATTTCTTAAAGTGCTAATTTGCCCTTCCATTGAAAATGAAGTCAAAGGTCCTTGTTTTTAACGGGCTGAAAGATCTCCCAAAACGGCTGTCGGGGAGCAGTAGTGATTGAATTTGAAGATATAGACAACAATATTATAGACAGAACAGATAGGTTTGCGCTACTTAAAACAAGGAAAAATTCAGAATCGCTTCCACATATTAAGTAACACCACTTTAAGACATTAGACTATTTAAATTTGAGAAACACTCACGGTTTATCAAGCACCAAATCTGCAATTACTAGCCATCATAGCGATCAATCACAACCGCATGTTTTACTCAAAACATCTTTTCCATGATTATGTTTAAAACAGGTGGAGCTCTGAGACTAGTTCGAATCCTCTCTCCGATTAAAGTTGTTATTATTGCTATAGCTTTATGGTTTTTTTCTTATTATTACTATCCTGCTTCTTCAGCATGAATTACCTATTTAAAACATAAGTACAATGTGTGATTGCAGACACGATGATCAAACTGGTCCTGGCACAGAGCATGGGGAGACTGTGTGTAATTCCAACCAGTGGCATTAATTTCATTTGGTATTTTTTCCTTGGATAAGGATATAATTTACTCAAGTTACCTCCCCTCGCCCATTTATAAATTGATTACAGATTCATTTTGCTGGATGGGGAAAGTAATCCGCGATAAAGGGTGAGAATCATTACCACTGTCCGTTTCAGTAAATGGGTCTTTGGGTCACAGGTCTATAAAAAACTTATCTTCAGATTGATGCCACGAGCATGCTAGAAGTAAAATGTGAAATGTTTATGAATGAATAAAAGTGTATGTCATGTCTAACAAAGGAAGTGAATTCCAAATTGCCAATTGGAAAAAAAAAATATCTGCCGGATTTTCGTTTAGGGAAAAAAGAATTACAAGGACTCTTTCCGACACAAACCAGAACCAATGCAAAATATAATTTGAAAGGAAAATTACCTTCTCTAATCTCCTCCCCAGACTTCCATGACGTTTTCTTTTCATCTTGTCCTCCCTCCCCAGTCTATCCCCTCGCCCCCCCCCCCCCCCGCGCCCACGCCGCCCCCAACCTTATAATCAAATTTGGTAGGCTTTACTCAGTCTCCATCTGATTTTGACTTTATCGGGATGAACAAACAGGCCCACATTAATTGGAATTCCAGGGGGTTTCCTCGAAATAAAACATTACAAGCCTGTGTTTAGTTCAAACATCATAATATCTGGTGACTTATTTCTGCCTTCATACGGAAGCGACCGTCCCGTCCTGTCCCTACTGATCCATGGGGTGTATTACCCTCCTTACCAAGAAGATAGGCACGCTCTCCTGGGCTGTGAGCCAGATGATGATGAAATTACCGTGACAAGGTCCCCGGTTCGTATCCACTTTCAGTGATTTTATCCATTTCAGATATTTTCTATTATGTCTTTAGCTTTGTTTCTTTCAGGCACTGCTCATAACATAACATATTTACTTACTTGTACATGAATTTTGCTTAAATATTGCATTAAATTCTAGTGCCTTCTCCACAGAATTTTAATATCACCTTAAAAATTACCTGTGTTCGGAAATACGGAGAAATTTAACTAATCCTTTAAAGGGATATGGTTTATTGGCTGATCAATTCCTCATAGGGTTCGCAATTTTAAACGTAGAAGAAGTGGTGCAGTACATTTACACGATCCCGACACACTGTCATAATATGTTATGCTAAATCCCGCTCGGTTGGTGTAGCCTCACGATAATCATCAAATCAGGGAGAAGCATTTACCTATGGCAGAATAACTTGTACTGGAATGACGCCCGTTGATTGGTCTAATTCATGACTGATATCACTTTCTCATAACTATTTTTATAATGAGTCACATGATGATAATTCCATCCTTAAAATAATTTGCCTTTTCACTGAACCGGACATTTTTTCCAACTTTCTCATTGGTCCGGACACTTTCTCAACTGACCGTACACATGCCAGTCAAGCACTTTAGAACCATTATAGTTATAGAGAGAAGAAAAAACCAAGAATATGAGCATTCACTATTTACACATCTAAATTATGTGTTATAGCACACATGTGTTTAGAACACTTGCACACACACACACACACGCACACACACACACACACATTATATATATATATATATATATATATATATATATATTAATATACATATATATATATATATATATATATACACACACGCAGACACACACACAAACAAACTCACATTGGTCCGGACACTTTCTCAACAGACTGGACACTTGTCAGTCAAACATGTCAGACCCCGTATTCTTATAAACAAGAATATGAGCATTCAATATTTACACATTTAAATGATGTCTAATAGAACATGTGTGTTTAAAACACATGCATACACGCTCACATACTCACACACACACACACTCACACACATTAATCCGGACACTTTCTCAACAGACCGGACACTTATGCCCGTCAAGCACGTCAGTCCCCTCAACGATCCGGACACCCGCCCTCAGTATGAATGGTAGCAATAGATAAACTAAGTATTTTGGAAGAATTACAGAATATTTGTGCAAAAAATATGAATATTCATATCTGAGTGGAAGCTGTCCGGACCGATGAGAATCACAAGTTGTCTTGAAACAAAGTCTCAACAGTTAGGCGATAGAAACTTTCGTAGAATGCTTTAAGTACGTAAAAACACTATACTAAAATTCAACGAACTAATAAAACTACGACCCGGAAGTTGTACCCAACCTTTAGAGGAGTGCCTCATCCCCGGGAACAAGAAAATGTTAAAATTCACCGCTCTCTATCTAGATTTAGACATAGTTTACGATGGGAAATATTCAATAGCACGTTGTTTTTCTTACATGGGAAGGAAATAAAAATATCAGATGAAGTATCGAAAAAGTTATATTGTGTCAAGGACGAGAAATATTCTGTTTCAGGTCACATGTGCGCTGTGTCCATCAAATTCTTGTGTTCAAAGAAGTCATTGCAGATAACGTTGGAGGCATAATAATAATAGGGACTCATGGTACAACTAGAAGGCTTCAGTGGGGTATACTGAACACGGTGACACTTAACCCTTTCACAGCGAGGTCTGATTTTAACCCAACTGAAATATGCAAAATCTTTAAATTGTATGAGTTCTTATACCAGATAAATCAGATTTCAGTGAACTGACATATGCCAAGTCTAAAATTCAAGCTTTTGACATAATAATATGTCAGTTCACTGAAATCTGATTTATCTGGAATAAAGACATGCAAATCTTGAAGATTTTTGTGTCTGTTGCATTGAAAGGGTGAATGGACAGGGCCAAAGGATGAATGGCACGAATGGAAATAAACTAAATTACTATGCGACATAGACTCAATTGTGTGGCGAACGAAGCACTGCCCCCCCCCCTCCCCCACAGTGTTATCTAGTAGATACTCATATAACCGTATTTGATTATACTGTCTGTGATATAAAACAAAATTATATGAAAGATGAAACTCTCTGTATTTATCACCCCCAAGGGAAACTTTTCCCAAGGGGATATCCCAAAGAAAGATCGCATCGTTCTGCAATATAATTGCACTGTACCTTTACAAGAACATTGCGGCTTCTACTCAACAAAGGCATCAATTTGTTTTGTTCCATATTCTTATATAGTTTTACTCAAAGCCATACATTTGTGTACAATATTTGCATATAGTTTTACTCAAAGGCATCAATTTGTTTTGTTCCATATTCTTATATAGTTTTACTCAAAGCCATACATTTGTGTACAATATTTGCATATAGTTTTACTCAAAGGAATCAATTATTTGTTTTGTTCCATATTTTTATATAGTTTTATTCAATTTGGTTTGTTCCATATTTTTGTATAGTCTAGTTTTACTCACTCAAAGGCATACATTTGTTTTGTGCCATATCATTACTATATAGTTTGTTACTAAAGTATCCTAAGTACATTATATCGAGGCGGGCAGCAAGTCTAGTTGTAACCCAGCACAGAACCCGGGTATACTGAGTTCTATTCATGTCAGTGACACTTCAGTATTTCCCAGGGCAAGAGAATCAATCCAATAACTACCTCACTCTACCTAGCTGTAAAATGGGTACCAATTATTCATCTTTTGGAATAAGAAAGATCGTCCTATCCAAAGGGTACCAATCACTATTTAGATTTCGAGATACGCTCCGGCCATCTGAGCAAGCGGGACATTTTGTTACCATGGTGCCAAGTGTCAGGTTGGCTCAGTAGGTAGGGCGTCTGGCTTCCATGCTGAAAGGTGTGAGTTTGATCTTGTCAGTCTCGCGGTTTACTCAAATCATTGAGTTTCAGAAAGACATTTCACTTAATCCGCTTGGTTTTCTAAATGAGTATCTGCCCGACGGAGAAGATGTTGTGTGTGTACTAAAAAAATAAATCGTGTCCGTGACTTTTTAGCAATGAGTTTTTGTTCTGGCTATTTATAGCACGTTTGACATCATAATGACAACATGCCCGCAACAAAGTGAGCAGTGTACACCTTTCTGTTTTGTTACTTTCCAATAACACACTATATCACAAATTAAATGTGTGTGTCAGTACAGTACGGTCATTGTTGGAGTATTTTGCATCAACGCATACAGTCAAAAGCTTATTTCGTTAAGGCTGTTGGTACGGTATAGAAAGAAGGTTAATTGCCATCAGAGAGCTTTTTAGAAAGAAAAAAAACATAGAATACATAGCGTAAGTTTATTCAGTAGGCAATAAAGTATGTTTCAGGAAGACTCTATACAGTCAGCCTGTTTCTGTTTGGCGTGTATAAAGTGGGTTTTTTAACACCATCTAATATGTGCCTTCTCTCCCCTTACTGTGTGTGTATGTGTGTGTGTGTGTGTGTGTGTGTGTGTGTGTACTTGTGCCAGTGTGCCTGTGTTCTTGTGTGGTGCGGATTTCTATGCTTCTGATGCGCGTATGTGAGTTAATGTTCATGTGCGTCTATGAGCGGATGTAGCGGAGAGAGAGAGACAGAGGGGGGGGATGGACATGTGGAGAGAGAATGAGAGAAAGAGAGAGAGGGGAGGGGTGATGTTGGATGTTGTCAATACCCTAAGGAATTTATGTAATTCATACATAATGCCTGTACTTATCGTTTAATCTCTAATGAAATATGCCAGTCAATACGTACTGAGAGAGAGAGAGAGAGAGAGAGAGAGATAGAGATAGAGAGAGAGAGATAGAGAGAGAGAG
>JAUEKZ010041067.1:0-17690 GCA_031471865.1 Melibe leonina | reverse complement strand
ATAGATAGATAGATAGATAGATAGATAGATAGATAGATAGATAGATAGATAGATAGATAGATAGATAGATAGATCTCTACTGATAGCGGTTTCTATTGTTTCAAAAATTATACAACAACCTTCTACGTGTATTTCCAAATTTTGTAGCTGTTGTTTTACCATTGAAGATTGCCTTGTCTTGCCTAATATATAATTATCGTGGTATGAAGTTTGGAATGGATGAAAACTTTATTTGAGAAGAAACGTTTTGGCTTTAGGTACCTAAATACCTAGGATAGCAACTTCGGCAGTTCCAGATACTTCAAATCAATCCTAATCCCTATTAGACATATCTCTATCGACATTTCCAAGTTCGATCTTCTTACAGGAAGAAGCAATCAATTAATTATCTAGATAGACTATAGATAGTAAGGGTACCTAGTAATAAATATACACCAAATGCACACCTTATTTTCCGCGCGTTACAAAATAAAGCTGTGTAATGGACTTTAAAACGGTTATGTTTCCTAAAATTATGTTATCTTAGGCTTCTAGACTAGACGTTATGACACATGACGTTTCAAAATATATATTGTAGACTGGTAGTTACTGAACGTAAGCGTGGTCCTTTTATGTGCTAGGTACACCGCCTATTATTCTATGCGTCGGCTTAAGGAGTAAGTCCGCTTAGGTATGGTTGGATGTCTTCGCTTCGAGCCCGAATAGGGGCGACAGGCAAAAATAATTATACATATTTTTATCCCCTTTCTATTTTTTTAGGCCACGTCCTACATAATCTACATAGGTTTTGACATAATATGTGACCTAGTAGTGTCACCGATTGTCGATAGGGTCTGATGGTTCTGACCTTATGTGGTATATGCGACTTTCCTCTTTTAAACTGCGTTCCTTCTATCATAGGTTTCAAATTAGTTGAATAAAATATGTCCCATGTTTACAAAGGTAACTACGTTGACGTTAGGCTAGAGGGGACCGTCTAGATAATACAATATTTAACATCGTCATGAAACCTAACTGTGTTTAATTACTAAAACGATATTGATTATGTGCTCTCATCCTAAATGGCTGGTTTATGTTTTAAAAAAAAAAGTTTTCCACTTTCGATGAGCTGCTATTAATATCTAACTCGTAGGGGGTGTTGAAAATGATGAAAATGAAAGGAAGTTGCGAAAAGAGAAAAAAAATGATCGGTGCTAGTTAGATAGAGACAATAGATAGGTCTAGTCCAAATACGTCACATCATAAAAGGTCGCTGTTGTGATATTGTGAAGTGAACAAAAGATCGTGATGAAATTCAGTATCACAGAATCAATATGCCTGTTAAAAACTGGGTCTTGCTAACCCTCAGCAAGTAATTTTGCCAGACGCGAATGGCCTGTGTTCAACAACCCACGGCCTGTTGTGACACGACGGTACACGCATATATTTGGCCTAGTTGGCGTAGCGTCGGCAGACAACGATGGTCTTGCTTCAGCTTGGGCCTGCTGGGGGAACCGGACAATTTAGCTCAAATTGCATTCTGGGAACGACGTGATACCGCTTGAGCGGCCATGAAGCTGCTCTAGTAAAATCACGAAATGTTCGCGTGAAAGTTGAATTTGAACTGTTTAAAATGTGTCTTGTAATTTAGTGTATGTGGGATTGTGCAGGAATGGCCCATATGCAGTGTAATTATTGTCAAAATGAAATATTAGGCCATCGTTTGCACTGCAACGAATGTGTAGAATTTGACCTTTGTTTACAGGCAAGTGTGACGTCATTTTTCTGCTTTTTATACTTGCTTAGGAGTTTCGCATGAATTTGAGTGTTCAAAATGATTATTCAAAGATGTAGATATGCCTCATAATCAATTTTTACATTGTTTATTCCAGTGCTTTTCTTTGGGAGCTGAAGTTGCGTCTCATAAACGAGAGCACCCATTCTCTATCAAGGTACGTGAGTAGCTAGACTAAGTGTGTTGTTCGTCAAAGCACAAGCCATTCATTGATGTGTAGACTTCATTACGCGTGTGTAACATGTGTAGTCTAATAATGTAACGTAAGATGCTCTACTTACTTCAGATGACTTTCTTTTATGACTGAATAGTCCATTTTTTTGTAATTTCTAATGTGTAGGTCTTTGTGAAGATTTGTTTGTCTAAATTCTCATTTCCTTTGCTGTGCTAAGTAAGTGTGTAGAAATAGCTCAATGTGTGTTGACCACCGATTTTGTGGTATTGATAACAAAGGAAGGCGTGACACAGCACAGCTGTTGCATATGGGTTGGGGTTGTTCATGCCTAATTTTAGATATGTTTTTACTTCTTTGTCATTAAAGATGTGTAAGATGATGTTCGATTTTTATGTTTTTTATTTTCTTACTTAGGACTATCTAGCTATCTCCACTGATGATTGAATATATATCTGTGTTAATCCTAGACCAAAGCATAGGGCGGGTATTGATGTACACATCTTTCTGATATATCTTTGTTGTTGGAAAAGTATTAATTTTGATCTAGTATGCGATAGTTGTTTCGATTAGGAATATCTATAAAAATCCTACTGAATTTGAATTGATTTGCCTATTATAATCTAGTCTAGGTTGAGATAGTTTTTAAAGATGAAAAAAAATATTTTGTTTGTCTGAACAGAATGATCAAGGGCCCTGTATATTTGAAGACTCAGAGAGATGGTCCCTGGCGGAAGAAAATATGTTACTTGATGCTGTTGAGCAATATGGGTTTGGCAACTGGTAAATTTTACAAGCATTTATTTTCTCAATGATGCCTTGCGGTGCATTGCAAAAATAATTTTTTCAGGCCTTTTTGTTGAACATTTAGTGGAACGTGTTACCTTTGACATGAAGGCAGCAGATTGGTCAGTCTAAAATATAATTCAGACAAATAACTTGTAATTTGAATTTGTCTTTTTGTATTTTTCTTTCTGTTTTTTTTTTCAATGAGCCACCTGTCATGAAGTTTTTTTATATTTAGACTATGTTACATATATTTAATTATCTGCTAGACTCGAATTCGTAATTAAGTAGGTACTAGGCTACTAGGCTAGTCTGACTTAGTTGTAGGTACATGTAGCCAGTTTGTTTATTGGGGTTTTTAAAAAAAACTTTTTTTTTAAAGGTAAAATAGTTGGGTTTACATAATTTTTTTGTAACCTTAACTATAGTTATAAGCTTTAGATAACATGTTTTGTGAGAGTGTCATGTCTATATATCAGTCATACCAAAAGATGAATGGGAAATAAATGGAAAACGTGAGGTCTCAGCAGGTCATTCTGGATCATTAAGGGCCAGTTTGAAATTGGGGATGCTGGCACTTTTTGATTTGACTTGATAAAGTTAGTGGTTGTGGTCTGTTTCCAAATGTTTTTAGACACTAGCAATGACATCAAACAAGGAATCACCTTCACAATGTTGTTGTGCAACGCAGCGTAGGGTCTTGATAGCTGCTATAATGCCATGGCTTCAAACTGCTTTTATTGTCAGGATACAAGTGCTCATTTTCATTGCGTTGTTTTTTCTCACATTGGTATATATATCACAGGCAAATTTTCGGCAGGTTGTTGTCAATAATGATTTATCGCTTTGTCAATATAACTGTCTTTTGGTAAAATTTATGTTGATATATGAGATATTTATTTACTAATGTTATATATAGCCCAAAAAAACTGGGACTTAAGTGCATTGTTGATATTTCTTCTCTGCACTAAATGTTGCCATTGTTATATATAGTAATAATGATATATCACAGTGTGCTAGATTGCTTCATAGAAATTCTGAAATTGTTGGGTTTCTTTTTTTCAGATATTTTCATCTGTTCTGTTTATAATGAGTGAGTTGTTTTTTACCAATACTTCAGGAATGGCACTGCAGCCCACTTAGAGACAAGAAATCCCACTGAATGTGAAGAGCATTACAGAAAGTTTTTCATCAATGGAATCATTGGTGATGGTATGTTTGCAAGTCCCACTTTACTTTTGAAAGTTATTGCATAATGGGGAATTAAAAAATAGCAGCTGAGGCTATTGCTAGCATGTGCTCAGTCTACACCTTGATGTTTCATTTAAATGATGATGAGAAGTAAAGTAAGAATATGCTGGTGCTGGCTTTTGATAAAAAAAACAACATGCAAGTGAATGAAATTTTATCACAAATGCTCACATATATTTGAGAGAGATTAAGGTGAAACAAAATATTTTGTTGTCATTTGCAGCCAGACCTTACGAATTGGATTTAATGTTCCTTCTTTAAAAGCTAACATGTCTATGTTTTTAGATTAACCATGACCGGTGAAAAGCACGGAAAAGACCATCCTTACCTTGTTATTTTCTTTTTATCAGCTACTTTACAGGAAATTCCAAGACCAAGGATCACTGATCATACCAATACGACTGGTGGTAAGTGTTTACATTGTAGGTTTGAAAATGATACCTATTGTTTTCAGTATAAGTTTGCTCGATTCAATTTTGTAATAGGAGCTGAGTAGAAATAAGGAGGCCACATTAATGATATAAGAGATTTTGGAAGTATATTGCTTGAAAGTTCTGTACTAAATTACATCTTATTTTAAGGCATGCAGGTGAGAAATTTTCAATATACCGGGTATATCAAAAACATCAGGCATGCTACTTTTCGGGCTTCCTCTGCCTCCCTTGTTTGACAGGCTTCTTGAAAATTTCTCATTATTGGTCCCTGTAATTTGAAGGCCGTCCATCAAGATAATGCAGTGCTTCTATGTATGAAGATAAAAAAATCCACCCATGTAACTGCTCAAAAGCCAAGATTATTGATGACTGTAATATAGGCTTGCCCTGCAGCTCTTAAATTTTGCTGTATCAAATATGATCCAAGTGCGCAACCGGATAAGGGTTTCAGAATATTAATTTGATTTAAAATTTTCTGGTTATATTGTCCTTACTCAGTAAAATTTAGTATTCATTGGTGCAGTGGTTGCTAATCATTTGTATTATTTTCTCCTTATCAAAAGGTCTGGCTGGACCTTTATCCCCCAGTTTAACCATTCCCATTACACCATTGGATATTGGTCAGCAACAACAACAAGAGCTTGGATACATGCCATACAGAGATGATTTTGAACGGGTGGGTAAAGTGGTTTTAGACATTGGAATGTAAACAAAGGTATATGTCTATGAAAAGCACAACAGATGAAAAAGGACAAATTTTCTACCCAGGTCTTTTCACGGCACAAAAATGAGTGCAGATAAAATTTTATCATTATGTTAATTTTCATTTAGAATTTTAGAAATTATATGTGAATTGAAATAAAATCACAATACGGTTGATTAAAAAAAGAATTCTTTTGTAATGAGGGTCATACAGAGTCCCTTATTTTTTGTAATTGAAAAAAAAAGGGGGAGCTATGTGAGACCTTGAAAACATGCTATGTACAGGGCAGAATATTTTCAAACAGAATGTTTCCAATTATCTGGAAAACCGTTACTTTCTGACAATTGTTGATTCTTATTATTCTCTACAAAACTTTGTCTTTAAATGTGATGTTGTTGGTGTGAATGAAGTTTGAGAGGCGAGTTGAATTGTTTTTTTCACTTGTGAGTTCTTGGAACATACTTGCAGGAATATAAATTTCTGACGCTCACAGCCAAGAATTATTATAATTTTACCCTTATCAGTACTCTTGTCTTGGGAACGTTATGGGGCCGTTTTAGACCCCCACAGACCCTGTTTTCAGCAACAACAATACACAGATTGTGTGTTTTGGTGTATCACTGTCCATTTCAGAGAGGAGTTGTTTGATACGCTGTCTGTTATTCATTGCTTATGGGCAAGACTTTTAAAAACCATCTTTTAGCTATCATTGTCCTTGTTGTCGTTATTCACAGGAGCATGACAATGAAGCAGAAAGTCTTGTCAGTGGCCTGACTCTCAACCATGACGATGACGATGTTGATATTAGTAAGTAAAGTTCAACATTTTGTTACCTTTAAAATTTTATTTTATTTTTTAAAAGAAAGATGTAAACCAATAGTTCTCCTCATTATCATTATTAGTGCTATCACATTTTGATGGTGCTCAGGCAGTACATAGTCTGGTCACTATCAGATGCAAATCAATTATGCATTTTTGTTTTGTTTTTTAAGTGTTGCTGATCTTGTTTGTCTGTAGCTATCAAGCTTGCTCAGATTTCAAAGTACCGTTTGAGATTACAAGAAAGAGACAGACGGAAAAGAATTGCCAGGGAATATGGTCTCACTGCTGCAGGTGCACCACCAATTGTGAAGACTCCAAAAACTCCTCATGCAAAGAAAAAATCTGGCAAAACGGGCAGGTCGGTATCCTGTATTTACTTATGAAATGCTGTAAAATTGCAGTACAGAGGGAGAAATTAACCATAGAATACCCAAAGCAGCTATAGTTTATTGTCACTTTGGACTGGCATTTTTTTAAAAGAAAGAATTAACAGGAAGAACAAGAGTATCAATTTTTTTTAAATCAATGACTTTAGATGGGTAGGGGTTAAAGGTTGATAGTATTGTAATCTGAACTGTATGAACTGTAAAAATTTTAATGACTCACACGATTGCCTTCTAATCATTATTTCAGGGAGTTGCAAGAACGGTTGAAGCCGTTATCCCAGTTCCATGCAATGGCAGAACATCATATGCTTTTTGAAAATATAAAAAGTAAGTTAACTGGTGTCCGTTCATTTCATCTGGGACACTGACTTCATTATGGTGCTTTTTCATCTCTTTAACTCTTAAGGTTCAAGTAAAATTATTGTGAATATATGCAGTCTTCTAGTCAATTTCTAAATTGATGCCTTTTGTTCTAAAATGGCAAGACTCCACTCCTGTCATGTGGCCCTTTTAGACCTATGTTTGTGTGTGTTGTTAAAATGTAATAAATTGTATTGAGTGCCAACAATACCCTTGGCATACGCTCAGCTTTGCATTGATATTGGCACTGAGACTGAGAGGGTTTGTTTGAGTGAATGAGTGTGTGTGAGAGATAGATACACCAAAATATGTTTCAACAAAAATTATTCTTTGGTCCCAAATATTTAGGTTTAACAGTGATACTGTATTTCATTGGTTTTGTACAACTCACAGTGTGAGCTTTTATTGTTTGAAGCTAACTTATGCATTATTTTACTAGGAGAAAAAGAAGCAAAGGCTCGGATTAAAGAACTCATGCGACTTAGGAAAAATGGAATTACGAAGCTTGCAGGTATGTATGGTTGTGAGATAATAATTGATTGAAGAGCGTTCCAAAACTCTGTATGTGACATGGCCGGTTTGTTGAGAAAATAGTCAATGACTTTTCACACAAGAATTTTTCTAAACAACATGGAGCTGAATAGTTCAGAGTTGTGAAAGAAATTGGGATTTAAAGATAATCCTCAATTGTGCTACAAGTTATCATCCATTTACTTTATAAGTGGCTATGTAACAGTCAGTCTTATACTGAGTTTTTAAAAAATGTTCTTCAATTCCAGTGACTAACTAATTTCTATCTTTCTTATGTGGGGCTGAAAGACAAAATTGATTGAGATGATATTACTTAAAATAGTTTTTAGGGATTTTGGTATTCCAAATTTTTTCTGTCTCCTTTGTGACAGAAGTTAACATAATTTTATGATGTATAAGGAAGTGGTTAAAAAAATCTTGGCTAGCAACCAAGAAAATGAAACATACTAGAAGGCATTGAAACTCATCTCTTTTTCTAAGAACTAGAAATGTTTATTTTAACTTATTGTTTGGGTGTGTTGTTGATTTTTGTTTTAATTTTCTACCTTCAGATGAGGAAATTTATGAGGAGGAAAAATTGAAACGAGAGAAGAGGAAAGAAAATAAGAAAAAGCTGGTGAGTGCACTCTTCACTGCACAATTGCTAAGGCCAAGAAATCGTAAGTGAATTTTACTGAGGCCTACTGCCATGTGAAGCCCCAATACACACTTTTCAAGCACACTTAGATAAATAAATGTTAGAATTTGAACTCATAGCGATGTATCCTGCGCGGGTTGATCGTATCAAAACAATTTTTTGTGCATTAACAGGCTCTGGTTAGGATTTGATGTTAAAATGTATGAAATGTAGCAATGGAATATGTGCGTATTGATAAAATCTCATTTATAAGGTTTTATGAATACTTTTGTTTCTGAAGAGTCATTCTTGAATTATGAAATCAGCATGATATATTTGCACTTTAATGGTGTTTCAACATATTTGATGGCTGTCTTCGTACTGCATTTGCTTCGTCATAATAGCAAATTTTTGTTGATAGCTTCAGCTTTATATCATGAAATCACTTTCAACATGCATAGCATTATTGATGATTTGATTTCTTTCTAAGTCATTATCATGCATTCATCCATCTCGTACGGTCCATTTAGATGCAGTCGTTTTTCTGTCATTGTAAATTGTCTTTAATTCAAGACGTAACTATAATAATCTATAAAGACTGCCATGGTTGTTTGCCTGGATTCCTTTTCATGTGAACAAATAATGCTTCTATGAGCTTGCATCACAGCTGCATCGCTTTAGTCATTTATCCTTGTGTATTATTATTCATAGTGTTGCATTGGGGCTCACTCTGCAGTTGCCAGTTACTTTTCTGAGTATTGTGATAAAAAGTTTTATTTCATCCTTTTTTTTTTCTTTCTAAGGGGAGTGGTTTTCTCTTTTTTTTTGTATCTTTATTTTATTTGACTTATTTATTGTATTTCTGGTTGTTTTTCTTTTCTTTATTTTTGCCGTTTTTGTTTTCCGTGATTTATTTTTGTTTTTGTATTCTGTTCATTTCCTTTATCAAGTAAATATTATTTATTGATGTATTTTTATTTTGGTCTCTTTTTACCAACTAGAACCTAGATCAGATTAAAAACTTTCATGGGTTCTTATTATCTCACAATTCGATAACTTTGATAGATGTGACAAAAACTAAGTCATATTTTATGTCAATTGGTCACATATTTCCTCGTTGGTAATTCTGATTCCATGGCGTTGGTTTATCTCATCTGTGGTTTTCTTTCTTTTTTTGTTTTTGACTTGCACTAAATGGTTTTAAAGGGGGCTCTCTAAATGAATGAGTAAAACGTATGACTAATTATTAAGACTAGATTAGAAGCTGCCATCCCTGTGTTTATCACTAATTGATATTTGTTAATATAAAAATGGGTTTGCTTGATTTTTTTTTTTGTAGGGATAACGTTTAGTCATTGGTGGTGCTTTTTACTGATCTGAACTGACATGAAAATATAAAATAAAGCTTGATTTTAAAGAGAAGTGATTCAATTTCATGGAAAAGTATTATTTTAAAAGGATTGTGCTTACAAATCAGTGAATTTGGTAATAATTTAGTCACATAGTCACTCCAGTTAGGCTCCCCGACAGCAAGGACTAATGAGGGAGTCAAGAACTGAAAAACCATTTCATTAAGTTTGAGTGAGGTGTTTTTCAATCGCGTTTCGCGTTTACCATAGCAACAAGGGACACTGTTTTCCTGTTTTTGTTTATTTTTGAGAATAGCTGCTATTAGATCCTGGTATTATCGAATACCTAGAGGTTTTCCTAGTGTCATTCACTGAAAGAGTAAGGATATGGAATGAGTTAGCCCTTTCATGGCAGTGTCCATTCTTACTGAACTGAAATATGCAAATTCTTCAAAATGTTCTTATATCAGATAAGATTTAAGTAAACTGATATATGCCTGCAAATTCAGGCTTTTGGCTTATAGTCAGTTTACTTAAATTTTATTTATCTGGTATACTAATTGACAAATCTTGAAGATTCTGATGTATCTGGTTAGTTTAATAAGAAATAATCTTACGAGTAATTTCCACAAAAATACTGTTATCATAAGGGCTCTTGTCCTAGGCAATTGGTAAAAGATTGAAATCTTAGTTTTAGATGCCTTTGCTAATTTTTGTGTTTTCAGTCTCATTCCAATTGATTTAAAACTGTCTGGCAAAAAGAAAATGCATAAATTAAATCTTCTTTGTCATCATTTGTTAATGTGATTTCAATTGTCATTTCTTTTCTCTTTTTTTGTGACTTGTGAATCCTATTTCTCCTATGTTTTTGACCAGTCATAAAGTTCTCTCTTTTTTTTAATCATTGTAACATATGAGCCCACTCTTTTGAACTATTTTTCTCTAAGTCTATGGTGTGTTTAATAGGGATAATGCAATATGTTTTTGTCATTGTTTGTCCCAGCTTAGAAAAGCATGGCTCACAGCTTATGATAATCCTATCATTGAACTACATCTGGAATATTTTAATACTCAAAAGTCTTTTTACCTTTAATTTAGCTGATTTTTGTTTTGTTCCTTTCCCACTTTCTTGCTAGCAAGTATGATTTTTAAGATACTGTCAGGCCTGCATAACATTACTGCATGTTTCATTAAAAGACATTTCTTCCAGTTGGGAAATTAAGCCTGGAAGGGCAATATGTTTAGTAACAGAAAGTTACGGTTAATAATCTTGGGTTCCGGTGATAATCTTTATAATTTATTTGTCTGCAGGCTTTGTCTTCTGCGCAAAAGCGGAATTCGCAAGTTTCCAAAAAAGCAGAGTGAGTATTCCAATATAGTTAGTTCTCTATTGTGTGCCTAATTATACATCCAGTATGGAATACATTACATTATTCTATGGTAACATGATTTGGAGTTTCTCTCTATTGTTTTGAGGTGCGAACCAATAAGAATTGGGTGTGGTTAAGTCTAAATCTTATTTATAACAATTCAATTCTTCAAGATAGAAATAGTCATCATCCATTTTTTTATTCTAGTTTCTCTTTTCTTTTTTTTGTGGATGCCTTGATTTAAACATTTTGTTTATTCTCCCAACAATTAATTTTCAGAGGAAAAGCAGAAAAAACGGATACATTTTTAGAAGAAAACGTAGAAAAAGATGAAACGCCCATACAGACCTGGAGGGATGTGAATGCAAGCATGCCTGGTTTTGAACTCATTTCCGAGAATGAAAAGAAGGTAATTGTTGAGAGACATTATTTTCTATAAATATCTTATGAAGGACCAAAAAGCGTTTTAGAATGCGAACAATTCGCAAACTGCGAAGAGGTAGACCAAAGAAATTATTTCTTTGGTCTACCATAACAGAATAAGTATAAAATAAAGGTCTTATAACGGCAAACAAAATTACCATGGATAGAGCAGTGATGCCAATTTTTGCTCCAAAAGAAGGGATTCCTCCTTTTTTTTATGACATTTTCTTCTCTTTACTTCTAATTTGGTTCTTTTATTTTTCTTCGTCTTTATCAATATGGCTACTTTCCTCCCTTTTGGTCTTTTTGTGTTGGCATCACTTTGAGAGGTCAGTGGCAAAAGCTTGTGATTGACGAACTTACTAAAAGATGATGTGAAAAAAAGTAAATGATAAAGAAAGAAAGATTTTATTAAGGCAGGGTTTGAACATGTTCCACTGCATTTATACTGAGTTGCGAGAGATCACTTAACTTTTATTAAAGGACCGTTTTCATAAAATTAAAAATGAGTAAAAATGGCTCAGGGTTTTGTGAGGGGACAAAACATTATTCATCTTTGCATACTTGAACACTGCTGAATATAGTTTTGATGAGGGACGTTGTCCTCGACCTAAGGGCTAGTTGTTTTAACCCATAGGTTACTACCCATTTGGCAAGAAGTCATGATGAGGTTACAGCCTATTTTGAATGTTTTTTAAAATTATTATAAAATTTTAGTTTTGATACTTCACCATGTTGTAGAGTTGGTAACAAAATTATGTATGTGGCTTGAATACTTTTTTAACCAGTGTTTGATTGAAGGCAAGAATTTGATGTAAAAAATAGAGTCAAAGAACGCTTTTTACAGCAAAACACCATTATCACGTACCTTTATATTAGAAGATATATAGACTTGATAATGAATGTCAAACTCGCATGTGTGCGACAACAGTAGTATGGAGTAAGGTCTGACAAATCACATATGTTCAATCCAGGTAGCCTATGGGTATATAAAATTATAAAAAGTGAAAATTTCAATGGTTGAAAAAAAATATTTAAAGGCTTATTCTAATCTGATTCAATATTTATCAGTATAAATATGTTCTTAGGGAATGTTCTTTATATGTGGATGTTGCGGGCGGATAGATTTGTTACAGCGGAATTTTGTCCATGAAAAGTTCTTTGATTTTTATATAAAATTTGTTCATTGGCATTGTTCCGTTAAATGTTTCATTACCATTTTGCAAATGTGAGTGGCGCAATTCATTTCTGTTTTTTTATCTCCAGTTGTGCAATTCGATGGGAATGACTCCAGCAAATTACATTACAATCAAGACTTGCATTGTTAAAGTAAGTCAGGTATCTTCTTTCCTCATTTTTAATGTGTTTGATTGAAGATAAATACATTAGTTATCCATTTTTTTTACCACCTATAATGTTACATAGCTTTGAAACTGCTGTTATTTTAATGAAGAGTGGTAATCATCATATTAATGTTCACTTTGTGAATTCTATTCCGGAAATTAATTCCTGATTTTCTCAGTTGCAAGTGTGAATTAGATTAGGCATAATTCAGCTGTTTTTGCAACCCCCGTTACAGATGTCATATCTAGACTCTTGCTAGACACTTATACAAAGTATTAGAATAGGTCAATTACAATAAAACAATTATCATAATTGTATTTAAAGAGATCAGTCTTATTGACTGAAACCATTTTGAGTGAAGAAAAACTCTTTAGAACTAATGGAAATGACTTATGGTTTTGTGCATTCTGCCGTTTAATACAGTGTAGTTTGATTTTGACAATAAGTGAAAGTCAGCAATGGGAAAGCATATTGGATATTTTGACTAAGTTGGTTTCAGCACATTTAGGATTAAGGATTTGCAGTTATTGATTTGAGACGAATAAATGGGCAGTATAATAGAATGTAACTGGTCTGTCTGTCAAACCACATTGTTAACAATTCACAATTGTAGCCAAGATAGCATAGCTTTCAGTTAAAAGCTCAATCATTTGCAATCTTTTGTTATATTGTTAGTTATTGGTATTATTATTATACTAATATTAATATTTATTTTGTCTCTCTTTTTTTTCTTGTAATGTTTTCTTACTGCCTCTTTAAAAAAAAACCATTTTATATCATTTTTTTAGGATTATCTTCAAAGGTGCAATGGCAAAGATGTTGGAAAGTTCCGATTTCCAGGCGGAATGGATAAGACCCACCGCAGAAAAATAATTGGATTTTTGCAGGACAACCTATGGATTGGTGCTTCATGAGAGTGGCTGTTTGTGAGTCTGGATCATACAAAAATTTTGTATGATATGTCTGAAAGTTAGTGAGAGTGCAAGTATGTGATAAAACTTTTGATCATGAGATGCATGAATGTGAGAGTTGCGGCTAAATGTTTAAAGGTCATCTGTAAAATTTTCATTCGTTTGTTGCATCATGCGAGAGAGAGAGAGAGATGTGTGCCAGAGTTCATTGCAGATTTCATGAAGATATTTTATTTCCAGGTTTCCATCCCACTTCATTAACTGTGTTGTGACAATGCCATCAAGCCTTACTGAAACATCATCTTTCATTGTTTTAGTCTTCTAAGTCTCCAAGCTCTTTCAATTTTGTCCTTAGGGAATCTAGAAGTAGTGGGGTTATTCCTGATTGTTTTATGAATTGGTTCTATAGTATGTTCTAATGAGATTTTTTTTTCTTATGTGACGTAAGATTTTTAATTGTCTAGAATCTTGACAACTCGACATTTAAAATTACCTTTTCTTTACAAATTCTTTGATGTTTTAATATAGGTTCAATTCATTATTGAAAGAGCTTGGAGATCTAGATTTGTAAAAAGCTGGTTCATTTAAATCAAATTGACCTCATTTTTAGTTTGGTTATCAATACTCGAGTAAGCAGTTTTTTGTTTTTTTTTGTTTTTGTTTATTTCGAAGAAAATTTTGGAACAGTCATGGATTTTTTAAATAGTTTTTTTTTTTTAATAATGTCTGCTGGAATATTTAAAAAGAATTTTTATATTTATTGCATGTTCCTGAAGGTCACAGAGTGTCTTTGGCACTGCTCAGTAGTTGTGATCTGTCAGATTCATGGTTCTCGTAGATCAAAAATCCGAATTTACTTTTCATTTATTGTGAGTTTGTTCATAATTTTCTCCCACACAACTACGCATTCTTTTCTTATTCTTGGGCCCAATGTAATTAACACCATTTGCTATGTTGTGCTTTCAATCTTTCTGCAATGTGTAAATTTATTTAGAGTGTACAGATCTGTCTGAATGTTTCATTTTCAAAGGGATGTTTGGTTGTTGTTTTTTTTTTGTGTTTTTTTATTTTATTTCTTTTCTCTCAGGGTGAGGTGGATCAATTTTATTTTTGTTTTAAAAGGGTTTTTTTTCCATAAAATCTATATTATTTCTTTTAATGTGTTCAAGATGCTCATTGGCATTGGTTTTTGACATGGGTTTCCTTATCCTACTCGTGATGAAACCAACATTATCTCATCGTCTGTACAGATATCCTTCTCCCCAAAGCTCTTCCTTTTGTAGATTTTGTTTTTTCTTACTTGAACTGCACATTGTGTAGTTTTGGAGTTGAAATTTTTAATAAGCTTGCTGATGTGGATAAAATGGGTAAAGACAATTTTTTTTTGTATCAAAAACCTTTGTTTTATATACCTGTTGGTCTCTTGTTTTATCAAGTCTCTTAGGTGATTTTTCAGGATCTCGCGTGTTAATTTCTTCTGCTGTCTTCAACAACCTTTTTTTTTTTTGTAACCCTTAAAGTGCTAAAACCATATTGGGTACAATGTCATTCCCATCACTGAACATTTGAGGGAATAGGGATTCGAACCACGTAACTCAGAAAAATAATTGTAACTCCATAACCAATAAAGCTATCATAATGAAACTTTCTGGATGGCTAGATATATTATCCAGTGAAGCACTCAAAATGTCAAAACTAGATATATTATCCAGTCTAACTTTTGCTTACTTCTAGAACTACCAACGTTACAAATGTCATGTCTAGACTATTGCTAGACACCCATTCGAACTATTTATTAGAATCGGTAAATTACAACAAAGTAACCTATATATTTTATTTAAAATATGGTTCTGTAGATTAGTACCCTATGTTATGATTTCAAGTTAAGTCGAAGTCAGCAATAGCAATTCATTTTGGAAGTTTTGACTAAGTCAGTTTCAGCACGTTAAGGTTGAAGCACTTGATTCTCCATTCCTCTCCCATTTCACTGCATTTGGAAAATCCAAAGATGTTTCTGTCTGCAACTGCTTTCAAATTTTTATGCCATGTAGTATTTATTGTTATATAAATTCACATTATTTTAGTCAGTTTGTACATAATGGAAAAATTGATTCCATCCTTATTTATTTGAATCATGTGTCCTGTGTTTAGAGAGACAAGAGAGTCCAATCAGTTCTGTAAAAGAAAGTAATAATGTATTTCATTTGCTCATAATGAACATTTTCACACTGATTGTGTCTCATGTGAAAGGGATCTGAGTCTGAGGGCAAGTTTTGTCTAGTTGTGATTTAAAGATTGCCATTCTAGAGTGCTGAGTATTTACTTCATTGTATTTCATTCACTTGAAAACATTTTGTATTTGTGATGAATGGCATGATGTGATGTTACCTGTACAAAGTTTCATTTTATAATGTATCAAAGTAATTTATTGTGGATTATTTAAAATGCAAACAATACAATTTTTCTATAAATGAATTCTTATTTGTCTTTTGTTTCTGTATTTCATTTTAACATGCAGGTGATTGGTGGGCGCTTCTTCTGTTTTTTCTCTTTTGGCTTAACCTCTCATCCTACTTTTTCCAGCACTCTCTCCAGTGCTCCCTAACAACTAACAATAACAAGCATACACTGATACACACACAGGTGTTTTGTATCTGTTAGCTCAGTCTTGGTCCTGTCTGTTGTCCTAACAGACTAATGGTCATCCCCCATGTTTTGCACAGTAGTACCTAACTACAGGGTCACTTGCTATCTAGGACTGTATAATACTTTTATACATAAAGGGCGGTAGAATATCCTGGGTCTCCCTGGACCATAATTATAATAGTGCATGATGTGGGTTGTAGTGGTAGCCATCATCTGTTTGTGTCCTGCTTTGCGATTGTGAGAGGTGATTTTTTTTTTCTCTTGTAAACAACCTCTGTCACCTTTTTTATGAGATATCCATATTTTTTAAATTCTAAATGATCTTTCAGTGAACCGTCCCTGGCAGAGTCAAAGTCTGGATATTCTTTTTAACTGTTACTTGTTACAGTTTAACTAGCCTATCATCTTACTTACATCTGGGCCTTCTATGACCATAGCAGTTGAAAGCGCCCTAAAACTCAATAAACAAACAATAACTATAGGGTCACTTGCTATCTTGGACAGTACTTTTGTACCCAAAGGGCAATAGAATAACCTAGTAATAGTGCAGTGTTGGTGGTAGCCATAATCTGTGCCTCCTGCTTTGTGATTGTGAGAGGTGATTTCTTTTTTCCTGTAGTTTATCTCTACTCTTTGTCCTTTTTTGAGAGAGCAAATTTTTTTCCTCTTGTAAATCTGTGAAACTTGAAACATCCCTGGCAGTGGGCAGGGTCAACCAAAGCCTGGCTATTATAACTAGCCTATCATCTCATTTACTCCTGGGCGCTGATACTTAGCAGTTGAAAGCACCCCAAACTTGATAAACAAACATTTTGCTCCTGCGAACCCATGCTGTCTTTATTGGCAGTCATGTAATCAAAAGGAGCAACGTAAAGATTTTATCAAGATCTCAAGCAACTTACACTTACAATGTGTTTGTTGCTGATCTTTGATAAAAGACATTTTTGCGAGCGCCTCTGGTGGTCGATCTTTCTGTTTCTTTTCTTTTTACTTCGCCTGTCAACTTACTTTCTCCAGCACTCCCTTGCAAGCTTACACACACAGATTTTTTGTATGTTAGCTGAGTCTTGGCCCTGCCTGTCGTTCAAACATACTTATGGTCATCCCCCATGTTTAACACACTGTGGTACCTAATCACAGGGTCACTTGCTATCTAGGACTGAGTACTTTTGTACACAAAGGGCGGTAGAATATCCTGGGTCTCCCCGGACCACATTGGTGAATGATTTGGGTGGTAGTGGTAGCGTAGCCATTATCTGTTAGTGTGTCCTGGTTTGTTATTGTATGAGATGATGTTTTTTCCCCCCTGTACTGTAAATCATCTCTTTGTCACATTTTTTGAGAGATGATATTTTTTTCCTGTAAATCATCTCTCCGTGAAAAAGTCCCTCAGGGTCAAACTCTGGCTATTCTTTTAACTAGCCTGTCAACTTGCTTACACCTGGGCGCTTATATGACCATAGCAGTTGCAAGCGCCCTAAAACTCTCAACAAACAAACAAACACAGCTGTTTTGTATCTGTTAGCTCAGTCTTGGTCCTGCCTGTCGTCCAAACAGACTTATGGTCATCCCCCCTGTTTTTGCACCTAACTACAGGGTCATTTGCTATCTAGAAGGACTGAATACTTTTGCACACAAAGGGCGGTAGAATATCCTGGGTTTCCCTGAACCACAATAGTGCATGATGTGGGCGGTGGCCATTATCTGTGCAAAATATGGGGTTTTGTTTGTTTATTGAGAGTTTTAGGGCACTTGCAACTGTTATGGTCATATAAGCGCCCAGGGGTAAGTAAGATGATAGGCTAGTTAAAA
>JAUEKZ010040956.1:0-15776 GCA_031471865.1 Melibe leonina | reverse complement strand
AATTGTCAATAGACCATCAACAAGTTTGTAACACTTTACTACAGATCATGTGAATATATCAGGTCTGTTGTAATTTTCCAATCCTTAGAGACAGTTTCTGGGTTATCACTGTCCAAAGGAGGTAGCCTGATTTTGATTTCTGATACCACAAAAGCCACCCTTTTAAAAAAAAATAGATTTTGAAATAAACAAACAGTGCTTTCTGGGAGGTTTTTCACTTAATAGTGTGTCACAGTAGAGGATTTTTTATCATTTTGTAGTCAGGGCATTGTGTTTATATGCTCAAACTCGTTTGTCAGTACTGAAACTTTTGCCAGGATAAGAATTTAAAACTAATGGCCAACATTCCCAACGTCTTGCCTTGTACAAGTGTCTCTGAATAAAAGAACACAGCCTTATCATTAAATATATTGATATTGAATAAATTCAAATACCTCCTGTTCTTTTAACTCGCAATTCACTTTCTCCTTTATATTTTCTGCAATACAAAGTGTTTGAACCCCAAGTCATCAGAGATCAAATGTTGTTCGAAAGATTTGTGATGTTGAAGATGTTTCTCTCTGCCTCATTGATTGGTAGGTACCATTGCTGTTGGAAGTGTAAAATAATGTGAATGTAGCAGCTACTAGCAGTCTGTTTATTTCAAGACATGATGATGTAGTGGATTAGGCACATACCATTTGACTTACACTTACATGCTGGACATTGTAGTTTTAAAGGGGGGAGAAATATATTTGTGTCTAACTGGCTGCATGTCTGACAACTTGTTTTTGTTTTTTTACCATTTGAAACTGCAAAATTTGCCATATTATTTTTCCAAAATTGGCCAAATTTGCAATAAAAATTAGGAGACATTTCATTTCTTACTAATTTTAGGGGATTTTAAGCAAGAGACTAGCTCTTATTAAAGGTCACATAATGGATTAAAAAATTAGCTGTAGCTAGATCCTTTCAGTATCAGAGATTGACAATATATATAGGGATTTAAAGAAGAAATTTTAATGTTAATTTACAATGAAGTATACATTTTAAAAAAATAACAATTTTTACAACAGCCTCTTGGCCAGACTGATGTTTTTAGCATTAAGAAGATATTGTAAAGTTAATTATAATTTTTTTTTCATTCATGATTCTTTCACCAGGAATGGTTTGCTTTTCATTCTTGTCCATGTTACCACAAACTGCTGGAAAGATGGGATACGCATTAAAGACATATGCCGAGGGTTTGAAGTTCAAAAACATGACTGGCTTGCTTCTTGGGGGAGCTCTCTTAGGCGTTGGAATGACGTTATCAGGAGCTGTGAGTATTTTCTCAAATAAAAGTGTACAGGAATGGACACTCAGGACATTTTTTCTGTGATGAATTAAACATATTCAAATGATTTACTATTTTGGTAGGCCAAAAATCATCAAGAACCATAAGTGTTGAATTCAGAATTTTGAGATTTTTTAACCAGGCATCATAACAAAAGCAACACTTTTTTTAATCACAAAAGCTTTAGCAGGGAAAATTTGATATATGAAGCTAGATGTACCAAATCTTATCTTTGATTTATAGTTATCAAAATCTATTCTGTTTTGTTCATTGCTCTTTTTATTTTTTATTTTTTGTAATCTAGTGTCCAGGGACTGTTCTTGTTCAACTTGGAGCCCAAGTGCCTAATGCATGTAAGAACTTTATTACATTTTTCTCATTTGATCTTTAATGGTATTTATCTTTTTTATGCTTAGGTAACACCAATGTTGTTTGTGTTTGATACTATCACATGAATACTATTTACATATGGTAACAGCTTTGTAATCGACTTCCACTACTTTAAATTTTATCTTCCCTCTCTCATTTTCTGTCTCTCTTATGTATTTGTGTTTGTATCTCTCTCTCTCTCTCTCTCTCTCTCTCTCTCTTCCCCCCCCCTCTCTCTCTCTTTCTTTCACTCTCTCTCTTTTTCCTTATTCTCATCCTAGGAATTTTTTTGCGTTTCTTTAGTTGTTAAGCAAAACAACTAATTGTATTTTCATTTACAGTGGAATTACTTTAAACTGAAGCTTTGGGGACTTTCAAAACCATTTCTGTTTAAAGGCATTTTGGTTTGGAGTAAGTGCTATTTTTGTGAAGGGTGGCAACTATGTTGAGAACTTGCAAATTTAATAGGTCCTGACAATGGCCCTGGCATGTTTTCATCTTCTTGGTAGTTGAACTAAACTTCGTTTCTTCGCCAGCCATCTGTAGCTTCCCCCTGCCCTTCAAAATTGCAAATAGAGTTTAGTTCGGGATGCCGTGTTTTATTTATACAGATCTCCATCTTGCTTAACTTCTTTAATTTTTGTCCACTTTGGAAAGAATTTTGAGTTTAAACTCCAATGTGTATGCACAGTGCTTTGTTTTAGACATCTTTGACTGCTGAGTAAAGCTAAAATTGAAATGATAAAGTTCTTGTAGATTTGGGATGCGCAGTGACTCCGACTCCGAGACAAAAGAGGAAATGAAACGGCATGTTAATGTGTCAATGCTAATTTCTTTATACACTACACACCTCTACTAGTGCAAAGCCAATTAGTGTACTTGCGAACAAAAGCAGACACACACACAGACAGATGCACACAACCCCCCACCCCACCAACGAGGACTCTTAAGGATGTGGGAACGAAAAGGCATTGTCAACATTAAGCTAATCAGTGCGATACGTAACAAACAACGAGAGAGCGAGAACACCGCATATCAATGCCAGGCCCAGACGTCTGTCTTCCATTTTCGCAATGTGTGCAATTTCTGGTGTTGGTCAGGCCCAAGTGGGGGGGGGGGGGGTGATCGGCTAGACTAAAGGAGGAGTTGTTGATAGGCCAGGGGTAGAGGGCAAGGAACAGACAAAGAAGTAAGAAGATAAAGAACAATAAAAAAAAGGGAAGAAGCTCTCAAGTTGTTTTGGTTTAAAGTCAGCCGTGCTTAGAAGCATTTCGGTTCATCGTACGTAAGGGTACAAAGACGAAGAAGAAAATCGTACAATTTATCATCAATGTCTTTACGGTTTATGGTATTTTTCAGTTTAGCATCTTTCAGTTTAAAGTAATTCCACTGTATTTTTTTCTTTGCTTGTTCTTGTCAAGGCCGGATTGTAATTTTTAAAAATTCATAAGTGTTTAGCAAAACTTTGAAATATCTTCATTTTACTCCTTTTTTAGGGGCTACAATATCTGGAAGCCTGTGTGGAGCCTTGGTATACTCAATGATGGACTCTACTATTGCCAGCCTGTTTAAACGAAAGACAAAATACCAAAGCAGTTTGTAAGTAAATTTGTTGGATTAAATGGGGGTGACTGACACATGCATTAATGTAGGTTTTTATTTTCTGTCTATTTGTGTATTTGTTTTTTTTCTTGTAATTATAAGCTTGCAGACAGAGCTTTAAAAAATGTTTTTATTGCTGAGAGAAATTTTTTAAAGTTTTATTCTCATCGCGCATGGTATTTGAATAGCAAGATGTTATTTGTATTTCTGTAATGTCTTCGAGTTGTGTTATAATTTGACAAACATTTTCAAAAAGAGAACTTATCCTGTTTAGATTTTACCAACGTAATGAAATTATGAGCAAGAACAGATTTTGTTAAAAAATGTTTAAGTTCCTTCATAAACCCACCAAGCTTTTATTGACATAGGCATCAAGGTGTTGATATAAACTGTTGCTTTTTTCAAAAAGTTATCCATCTCATAACGGCCATCATTCCTCAGTCTTGACGACTATTTGAGAGTTCCATATTGGAGTCTGGCCATTCCGCTGGCATCCACCATGGCTTTGGTTGTGTTTGGTCTGGAATATTTGGCACCTTGGTATACAGAGGTAGGAAGACAAGAAACAACATTCTCTTTTCTCTCCTTTATTTCATAATTCATATATCTTTGGACTTGTGTAGCTCAATATCTTTGTCAGTCTGTGATGATTTGCCCTTTTTTTTTTCTTTAGAAATAAAGTATCACAATTCTTTGTAAACTTTGAATTTTTTTTACACGGTTTGAAATCTTAATACTTTATTATTCAAACCATTTGTTGCTTTGTGTCTGTCTTTTATTTCCTTTGCCAAGGTTCCAGAGTCTCTCCTGACACCGGGCATCATGAAGGCAGGTGCATGGCCCCCTTTTTTCACTGGCATGTTGATTGGCACATTGCAGATTCCTATAGTTTTAGCCGTTCAAGACACATTGGGTAAGTGAGCCTGTAATTATTGGAATCTTGACTTTTATTTTTATCGTTTCCTTTTATTAATAATTTGCCTTTTATTTTTGCTGTGACTTTTATTTTTACCTTTTCTTCATTTATAATTTGGCTTTATTTTCACTCACCTATTCTTTATTTATCATTTCCCTTTATTTTTACCCTTTCTTTATTTATCATGCGCATTTTATTCTTACCCTTTCTTTATTTATCGTACGCCTTTTATTCTTACTCTTTCCTTATTTATCAAGCCTCTTTACTTTTAGTTTTACCCTTATTTATTTATCATGTGCTTTTTATTTTTTTCCTGATTATTATATTATATCATAAACAGGTTTTATTCTTTTTGGAATTTCCTATGTATTAAGTCAGCTTTGAATCAGTGGTCTATCTCTCTAACTTTATCGAGGGGTTGTGGGTTTGAATAACTGCTTTTTAAAAACTCTTGTAGAACTTCTCTTTTGCAAACACCTAAATGCAAGTTGTTGTTTTTTTAGCTTGGAAAAAATATAATAGCTAATATGGTGTATTGTCACACATACTGAATGATGGTAATCAATTAAAATAATAATGATGATGATGATAATTGATTAGTGTGCTTTTCCTGATAAGCAATCAACTTTGATATTTAGAATAATCAGTGACAAAAGAACAAAATAATTATTCTGTTGATGAAGAGTATTGCATTGACAAGTACAAAAAATGTATCTACTTTCTTTGTTGCAGGTTCTGCTACAAGTTATGTTACTGTGGTAGCTCAGTTTTTGCCTTTTGTGAAGGGAGGAGTAGGAGATGATTATCTTAGAAAATATCGCTTTGGCATGAAGAACTGGTGGCAGGTATGTTGGTTGGCGCAACTCCATACTTTAAATTAAATTTAAAAAGTAGGAACAAGGATGTGAAAAATGTTTACCACGTTTTTGAAATATAAATTTTAATTGTGACCCGGTACTACAGCTTGGTACAAAAGGTACTGTTGGTAGAGATGAGTAACCTCACTTAGAAATGCGTAAATGAACAAACTTTGATTAAAAAAATTAATTTTTTCTTTACCATAACATCTTGAATAATTGAAGATGAAGAAAAACACCTTGAAAAAGGCAAAATAAAGATAAAACCAGGGTCTTTATGGAGAGAGTATCTTAGCTTATCCAAGACGTACCTTTTATACAGAACTGTGGTGATGGCTCACAATTGTTTACACTTAAACTTCATTATACCGTCAGGTGTGGGGAAAACACTAAGTTGGCGGTATAATGAGAAGTATTTATTACATGTAAGTCTTGTTCTTGAATAGATGTTGGTGGTAGGCGAGAACGGTGGTATAATGAGGTTTAAATGTAAATGCTATTCATCATTATTATTCCATTTTGTCGCGTGTACAGGTGCTATATGTAGGTGGTGCTGTACTGGGTAGCTGGCTGTCTGCTAAGGCCTCGGGCACTGTAGGCACTGTGACTGGCGTTCCTTTCAGCCAGGCCTTCTTTGGAGGCTTTCTGCTGCTCTATGGCTCCAGGCTGGCAGGGGGATGCACAAGGTGAACCTCTCCTCTTCATTCTTTGCTAATCTATCTAACATGAAGTGTAAGAAATTGGGAGATAAGAAAAATTGGAGCTAAAGTCTCCTTTACATTGTCAACTTAGGCATATGTTGAATCCAGGTAGGCAAATGGCCATTATAACTTTTGATATTTGTCAAAGGGGTACTAGCATCAATTATGGGGTGAATATTTAATTGTAAGAAATGTTAATAATTTCACAGTAACTTCTGATCTATAATTATAGTAGTTTTTGAGGGGTTGTTTTTAGAGTGCCTTGCATGACTCTTACCTTTATTATTAATTTTAATGTATTCTCTTCTGCCATTCTTTTCTCATTTTCAATTTTTTTTTTAGTGGCCATGGACTGTCGGGAATGGGACTGCTAGCTCTGTCATCTTTTGCAGTGGTACCAGCTATGTTTGGTGGAGGTATTGCAACGGCTGCTTTCATGAAACATTTCTTACAAGTACCTTTTTAATTGAGACAAACTGCACTGATATAATACAAAAGGGCCCTATACTCTCTTTTCCAAATATATTGGTTCTGGCAGATATTTTTTGCCTTTCAAAGTAGCTGATACCGTTTTGCTGAACAAAAAAACGTTCATCTTTTTGTTTACCAAACAATATGTTTTGGAAACAAATCAATGTTCTCTAACATGAAAGAAGACTGATGTTTGAAAAAAAAATTAAAATTTGACAGACAATATCAATAACATATATTTACCAAGTAAACTGATATTTCAACAGATTTGACCAAGCTTTTTCCAAAAATACAACTGTTTTTTCTCCACTGCCATTACCATTACATTTTGCCATCACCAATATCTATCATCACACCTCCCGTACTGTCATAGCAAATCCATTGGACTTGCTTGGAAGCTCCCTTTTGATGTATCCTCCCAATCTTAGGGATGCATTCATTCTCAAAGAGTGTTAAGTAAAAAACCATTTTATTTCATCTCTCAAATTTATTGGGGTCCCATTTTTATATAAATTCAAACCTGTTTTACCTTTATACACTTTTTTAAATGCGGAATTTTAAATATTTGCTTTAAATATGTAATGTTTAAGATAAAAATAATGATAATGATTGAAAAGATTAGAATTTTTTATTTTTTATTCAATTCTCCAATGCATTTATATGTTGTTTAAGTCTAACAGTAACAGACCTTTGATAAGTAAGCCTTTCATTACAGTCACAAGCTTGAAAAGAAAATTCCTGTTATCATATTACATATCACTATCAGTATCATATTGATGTTGTAACAGGGTTTTTAGAAGCATGCTGAATTGTTTATCTTTTTATTGCAATTAATATTGATATATGCAGTGACCTGGTAAAATTAGAAGGTGACAGATGTTGGAAAATTCAAGGTATTGGCAATGAATATTGAACAAATTTTCTGTCTGTTTTTTTACATGTCATTGTCAAGCTGTGGTTATTGTGAGTACCTCTCAGTCAAAGAATTTTGTAAAAATATGAAATAGGTTACCCATATTGTTTCAATTCTTTTCTCAAGGAGGTCAGTTAGGGTTAAAAAAATGGGGTTGAAAACCTCTTTTAAAAGTTGATTTTCTCTTTTTTTTCAAACTTCTGTTACATAATTATGATATCTTCTCTACGCATAATCTGCATTATCAGTTCCCTTAAGTGGTATACAGTTTTAGTTATTATTTTTCCAAAACCCAGAGCTTTTTATCAGGCCCGCATATAATGTACTACATCTTTTACATATATTATTAATTAGAGTTGGTTTAGAAGCAATAATCATAACCCTCCTTACCATAACATATTGTAGAAACCACTAGTTATGGCACTGGGAGGATGAGAGTGGTGATGAAAGCCATTTGCTTTTACCGAGTGCGATATGTCTAAATATTTTTACAAATTAAAAAGTAACTCTAACACCCTCTGAAATTTTCTAAATAACAATCTCACATTCAGTAATACTAGAAAGAGAGAGTAGATATTATGTAAATCAGGATTAGAAACTAATGATAAAAAAATTTGGTGGAAGTTGAAGAATGGTCCATAAGCACGCGAAGTCATAATCCATCCTCAGAGTTTTTATTTCTTTTTACAGAACTTTAAACAGAATGTTAACTTTTTAAACTCAAATTTTTATTTTTTAATCTTTACGATTTCAGATAATGTGAAGATTTAGATGGAAGGTAAAGAATAAAAGAAACATTTATTTTTGTAACGTTTACTTTTCATGATGGAGAATGACAAAGTAAAACTTTTTATTTCCAACAAGGCTAATTCTGACAGGCAGACCAGTGCTTGTTGCCTGGATAAATTTTCTTGTCTATTCTTATGCCTTTCTATTTCCAGTGCCTGCTTTAATTACCTTTCCAACTGTTTGATGGAATTCCTTCCTTGAAGGAGATGTTGCATATATTATTTAAATACTTCTCCTCAAATCTAATACTAATACTAATACTTGTTCGCAGCAATTTCTTGGTGCTATTTCCTACTGATCATATTTCCAGCCCTTTTATGCAAAATCAATCAAAATGAGTGTTTGCACTGTACTGACTTTTACACTCTATACATACATTATTTTTTTAGAAAATTAATTTTTTACTAATCATTTTTCATAGAGGTTGTTGTAATGTTATTTATTCATCACTGGTGACCATTCCCTGGAGTTTAAACAGAGCTTTTTTCTTTCTTGAATTGAACAAGGAGTTTTTTGCAGAACAATGTTCCTAAGATCCCCTTAAACTACCAATGAAATATAATTCAAACTAAGTCTTACTGGAATAAAGAGGAATGCAAGGGATATAATTGTAAAACTATAATAGAAAGTCCCCAAAAGCTATGTCATTGTCATATTCATCAGTATATTTCGGGCGGATGCTTTGATAGTCAAATGCTAATAGTAAGATGTGTTCAATATAACACAACTCATGTGTTCAATAGCAAAGTGAAATTCGTTGTGCTGATAGTCCAATGTAAGCAAACCATATCAAATGAATGATGCATTACCAGTTCTAGAACACTTACATTGTGATCTGTATATCTATCGGGTTTTAAAAAAAATAATTATTTGTTTGTTTCATAAATTTTTGTTTAACATATTCTTTTGGTTAAAATACTTTGCTCAGATTTCTCTAAACTAAATGCAGGTGTGGTAGAAGACTAATTTACTGGCTGTTACCATATTTAATTTCTCAATGACTGGCGTGGCTTCAGAACAATTGAATCTATGGGGCTTTTGTTTTGTCAGACTCAAATTCTATTTTTCGTCTTGATAAAATTCATGGGGAGGGTTTTAATGGGCATCCCTCATGCCTTTGGATATAATTTTCATTGCACTCGTTTTGATCAGAGAATTGCATTGATGCTTGTTAAAACTGGCATCAATGCAAGTTTGGTGAAAACTTGTGCATTAGAAATGATGCCCGAAGACACTTATGCAATATCCTTAAACGTTATATGAAATTATATATTTATTTTGAATACTAAAGATAGTCTTTTATCCTAAGTTACTCACAACAACTTGAAAGTGAAGCAATGTGTTTTAAGATATCACATCTCTGTGTGTTCTTATTTTTATAAAAATTTATAGATTTTTGCTTGATTACAGCAGAGTTAGGATAACAAGAGGTTCATTCTGATTCGGGGCATTTTGACCTCTCTTTAAAAAAGGATTTTCTTTTTTAGTTCCAGCTTACATTTTACACTTGTATTTGGATTAGAAATTGTAATCTTTGTCAAGGTAAAGTCTCTTTTTGAGTTCCAGTCATTAATCTTTTCACCATAGCCTTTTACGACCCTATCCATTGGAAAGCAAGAAGAACATAAAAGATAGAATAAGTCAATCACAGCTGCTGAAACTAATTGTCATTTTTATCAAGACTCTTTTAGCAACAAAATGGTAACAAAACAAAATGAAAATTGCATTGTATTATGTTTTGAATCTGATTTACTCTCAGTGAAATTGATAAAATTCACTCCAACCCCTTCTTTAAAAAAGATCAACAGAATTGACCAATGATTATTTTCGCTATTTGAATTTTGAGGATGTTAAAAACCTACCAAAAAACATCCCCTAATGCTGACACTGATTATAATCAGGTGATTCATTTAAAACGGACACAGACGCTGACTAGAGCTGTTGTATTTGTATTAATCATTCAGTAGGTCCTGGTACCGGTAGGTGGCAAGTTGTCAATTACAACTTGAGTTCTTTTTGTATTTTTACATATGCACGAGCAACTGCCAAAAGGTGGGCCACAATCCTTGATCAAAGTGGTAAAAATTAAAACTGCTTGAAATACAGCCTTTTGGCATGTAATATTAACTCAACCCTTGTACTCCTCTGTACTGAGTTTCAAAGCAAGGGCTTAAATGCTACTTTTTATTTACAGTACAGCCTTTTGTTTGAGTTTTTATTTACAGTACAGCCCTATGTTTGAGGAAATGTCACCCAGACTTACATATGACGATGACAATGACAGAATGAAGGTATCTAAATATACTTTATTTGAATAGTACCACACCAAATGTTACAAGTTAATGAGATAAATTACCATTAAATAAGTACCTATAGAGTATGTATATATGTGATGATGATACCTACCTACCTTACCTACCTCAATGTGGTAAAAATCTCTTGACAATAAATTTTGTTCCAATTTTTTAGGACATATTATACAGATTTTGTGTTCCTTGACTCTTTTTTTATGTCTTCAGATTTTACCCTTTCACCACTTTATCTGAATGGGCGGTTGGCGGGCGCTACTTCTGTTTCTTATCATTTGGCTTTTTCTATCATCTTACTTTTTCCAACACTCTCACCAGTGCTCCCTTAAAAATCATACACACACACAGCTGTTTTGTATCTGTTATCTCAATCTTGGTCCTGCTTGTCGTCCTGACAAACTTATGGTCATCCCCCATGTCTTGCTATCTAGAAGGACTGAGTACTTTTGTACGAAAAGGGTGGTAGAATATGCTGGGTCTCCCTGGACCATAATAGTGGGTGATGTGGGTGATGGCCATCATCTGTTTGTGTGTCCTGCTTTGTGATTGTGAGAGATGATTTTTTTTCTGTGTAAATCACCTCTTTGTCATCTTTTTTTGAGAGATGTTATTTTTTTCCCTTGTAATAGTAAATCATCCCTCTGTGAAATGTCCCTGGCAGGATCAAAGTCTGGCTATTCTTTTAACTAGCCTATCATCTTACTTACCCATGGGCGCTTATATGACCATAGCAGTTGCAAGCGCTCTAAAACTCTCAATAAACAAACAAACAAAACACTTTATCTGATTCAAAGGAAACTGAAATATGCCCATGTTTTACACTGTGGCACTGGGTCACTTTCTATCAGGACTGAATACTTTAGTACACAAAAGGCGGTAGAATATCCTGCGTTTTCCTGGACCATAAATAGTGTAGGTATGATAATATGGGTGGTAATGATAGCCATCACCTGTATGTGAGTCCTGCTTTGTGATTGTGAGGGGGGATTTTTTTCAATGTAAATCATCTCTTTGTCACCTTTTTTGAGAGATGATATTTTTTTCCCTTTTGTGAAACATCCGTGACAACAGGGTAAAAAAGTCTGGCTATCATTTCAACTGGCCTATCATCTTTCTTACCCCTGGGCGCTTATGATCTTTGCAGTTGGGAGCGCCCTGAAATTCTCAAAACAATCTTAGCATTGAAAGGTTTAATGGTGAGGAAAATTTTGACCTGTTGACTTATGATCAGACCTTACACTTTAAAACTCTGATCCTAAATCAATTTCATCTTCTACAAGTTTTTTTTTGGCACTCTATTTTTTTGGAGGTAAACCAAAATGTTTTTATGAATTAGAAGATCAGACTTGACAGCAATGGGTTCAGAATTAAGAACTGGAAAACACACCACATCTCACTTTTACATTTAGTTATTTTGGGAAATTAAGAAAAAAAGAGGTACATATGTAAACTTAATCTTCATGATTATTTCAATAGAGTAATAGTAATATGAACTGGTTGAGATTGTATTTGTAAGGTAAAAAAATTCAATTTTTCTTGATACCTCAAAATTGTCAAAAGGAAAAGTAAGATACATATTGATTGTATGGCATTATGGTGCAGCAGTGACAATAACCTCAAGTTCTTTAGATTTTTTTTGTATTCCTTAAACTCATGGTTTCCCTTTCACACTGAATATCATCTTGATAATATGAACTTCCCCACTGTCTTGAACAAGTCATCTTGACAGTACCTAACAGAATTGTCTGTTGCTGAAACTTTCCAAGCTGTATCTTGAAAAAAAACGTGTCAATAAGCCTTGACGAAATGAGGACACATTTTTTTTTGCATTGCTTATAGTTCTAGGAATCAAACCTAAGGCCTACCAGTTGAACCACTGTGTCTTCACCCTGAAAATGGTGTTTTTTATTTATCATTATCCGGAGGATATATAATGATCTCAACAGTAGACCGCAGACGGTTGGAGTGGAGAGTTTTTTTAATGGGCACTGAAAATTATTTTTTTCTTGTCTTTCAACTCAAAATATCCTCCTACACTCTTACTTTTTCCCATGTGGTGCAATCTATACTTCTCCCCCGTCTCATGTATTGTGATACATACCAGTACCAGTACCAGTATGTACATAGCAACTGGACTACTTGCTTCCTTACCGTAAGCTATCACCAGGTTTTGACAGCGGAACAAATCAGATGCTATATATTAAAAAAACAACTAATTGCAGACAATAGAAAACTATTTTGATCTTTTATTTCATTATTTGATAAAGATCTCATTATTCCATCATCATAGAATACAATAATTATGCTTCACTAAAATAACATTTTATTATTACAAATGCAGATGCAAGTCACATTAGCAAAGAAAATGATATAAAAATGACACATTTATTTGCACACAAATGATTATTTTCATATTGGCTGATCCATACCAAATGAGCTCCATTAAAAGACAATTTATTTTGGGGAAAGTTCATAAAATTTCTTTGTCTTAAGAATCAGCTTTTTTTTGTTAGGCACAAATTACATTTGGTAAAATTTTACATTATTTAACTGCTGTTACTGTAACTGTTCTTTGAATTAAAAAGAGAGCAAATAGAAAAGCAATAAAAGAGAAATCAGTTTGCTTTAAATCTATCACTTTTTATATTGCACAAATATTTACAGAAAATATACTTTCATTAGGCTGAAGGTATGTGTGTTTGTGTAAGACAAAAGTCTAAAAATTTGCCAATTAAAACAAAAAAATAGACCAATCGTCTAAATTTCTCACCAATTTTTCTCCACACAAATTGGATCTGCTTCACTCCATAAAAATAAACATTGTGTCCTTCATTGAACCAAAGCCATTTCAAATGTGAAATTAAAGAGGTCTGTTTAGAGCTCTAATTGGAGTGAAATTGCATAAGCTTAAAACAGACAGGAACTTTTTTATTTGGCTTTGTAAATAATTGATTCTTCGTCTCAGTTGCTCCATGTACGACACAAACATATTACAAAGCTTTACACAGCAGGAACCTCATGATATTGTGCATTTCAAAGTGGCATAAATTTGTTACCATGTCTTATTTTGGGCAGTTATCCCCCTGCGCTTAACAAGAGGAGATTTTTAGTTAGCCTAATCAAGTATGTAATGGGCTAAAGAGCAACTACATGTCACAACGGATAATCCGAAATGCTCAGGGATTCCAAAATTATTTTGGATTATAGTTTTTTTACAAGCTTCATCATTTCTGTGTGTGTGTGTGTGTCGAATATGACGTTTGTTACTTGTAGCAGGACAAAAAAAAAGAGTTAGAAGCCACACTGATTTCGGACAGAAGAATACGGTGAGGCTATTAAGATGACAGCTTTCAAGTCCCAAATTTAACGTTCTTTCAACTGAAGCCATATCAGTGACGATCTTATTTATTCGGACTGGTGAATAAGTTCCTAGCCAGTCTTCGACATAGCTATTCCCATTCCCGTAAAGGACAGCAGCTACTAAGTAAAGTACATACACACACACACACACTACCTCTCTCTCTCTCTCAATGCAAGACAGTACACTAAAAGAACGAGGGAGGGGGTTGGGAGTAGGGGATACGAGGGCACCTCATCCATTGTCATAGGTAACGACTGGGGCTGGCAGTACAAGGGTCTCGCTATCAAGTGGTTTGAAGCGTTCTTATAATGTTTTGAGTGTACTTAACGTTTGAGGCCAGTGCCTACTGGTCCAATTCGCTTTAATCCGAAAAAATACTTCGGTCGGGGATTTAAAATTCTTTCGGATAAAGGGTTGTTTTCGGATTAGACCATAGTGAAATTTCAGATTAAACCCTATATATTTTAGATAAAAAATTCAGGGAGATTAAATAATTTTGGATTAATGGTAATTTCGGACTAAGCATTTTAGGATTATCCGTTGTGACATACTCAAATCTTGTTATAACGCCAAGTCTGGGGAAAGCATTAAGTTTGCATAAAATCAATAAAGTAGTTTCTGAAAAAGGGTTAAACAGAATTGATTATCAAAACCCCAGACATTTCGGAAAATCCGTTGTGATGTACAATTAGAAGTGTCTTATTAAGCAAAATATCAGATTTAATAAATATCAATTACAAATTTTCTTTGGAGTTTTGTAGACTGTAAAACTGGAATTAGAGCAAGCAACAGCAGCCAAATTGTTCAGTTCATTGGTATGGTAAAACAACTTGTAGAATTAAATGTTTTTTTTATAAACTTAAACTGTAATCGGTGTATATGGTTTCCTTTCCTTACAAAAATAAATTGGTTTACTGGTTCTTAAAATTTTGATAATTTTACTGAAGAAAAAAAATTATTATATTCACGATTAAATTTTTTGTACTAACAATAACAGCTCTGATTGTAAAAAAAACAACCAGCCTTGTCTCATTGCCGCTCCTTACTTTGGTGTGGATTCAACACAAAATAATATTTCGGCTTTTGAAGAACATTTCTTTACACCTCCTACTTTGTCTTAATCACTAAATAAGCATGACCGCAAGAACAAACACTAAAAAATTTTGATCACCCTAATTTCATTAGTTCTTTGATAACAAATCGTACTTCAAAACATGAAAAACAAACATATTCTTAACTCCAATGAGATTAATAGTTATGACAACAATTAAAATATTACATATGTAATGAAAAACGATAGCAAAGAGAGCATATTAAAATTGAGAGTAAATGAAAAGTTTGATTAGTTACATAGGTTTACTTAAGACAAATTCATAACATATTTATTCATCTTTTATTACGCGACAAAAATCTTTGGACACAGCATATACAACAAAGTAGAGTAGAACAATCTAAGACTTTTTCAGCATCACCACAAGGGATGCAGAGGGGAATTCCCTATTCTACTCGGCACATCCAGGGACATTTGTAGAGCTACCACTATGATCATGCCTTTATTGTAGCAGCTTTATCAGCAACTGTTTTCCCATTAAAACTTTTACTTCCTGCACCATTCCATTCTGAATAAGGTAATTCATTTTAGGAAATATGAATACTTTAGGGATACACTTGTTTTTTGCTGAAAATTTCACAAAATATTCTGAATTATTTCTTTAAAAAAAGCATTAAAATACTAACTGGATAATTTTTTTTTATATCATTGATATTGAATTTGTAAGGAAACTTAGTCACAAGTCAGAAATGCTTGAAGAACCGGATTTGCGACAACTCCTTCTCACTGGCATATTTGGACTTGAGGAACTTTTATTTGTAGACGTGGTCACAGAACCTTTATGGCAGCCCTTGATAAGATCCACCACAGGCTCGGCAGAAGACGATCCTGTATTGTAACAAAATTCATGAAAAGTTTTTATCGAATAACATGAAGAGTTGTTTTTTTAAAGACAGTCTTTAAAACAACAATGATGGAATGGAATATATGAAAACAAAGGCAATGATACTGATACAGCAAATTTTCACTGAGTCAGGGCTGGTTTAATAAGGACTGAGGGCTAACCAAAGTTATTTATTTTTATTTCCAAGAAAAAGAAAAATTGCATTAAACATTGAATTA
>JAUEKZ010040955.1:24264-31187 GCA_031471865.1 Melibe leonina | reverse complement strand
AGTGAATGGGTTTACGTGTGTGGTCGTTTGTCAATACTTGTGATATACCGTATCTCTAATAAATACATGTGTGAATGCGTTGATTAACATTGATGTGTAAGCAAATGAAAAATTGCCACTATTTTTCTATTAAAGATGTATTATTACTATTACTATTACTAGACAGATAGATAGATAGATAGATAGACAGACAGATGTTCAAGTAGCATTTCCTTTCTTCGGTGGCTGGTTAGTCGGATAGTTCTGTAGTTTTCACACTATTTCAGATTGCCTTTTCTTTGGTTGAGGTATGCCAAGGGATTGTGTCCATCCATTCTTTGGGCCATCGGTTTTTATCTAATAATTGTTGGCACGGTGCTCTCATTGCAGTGTCCCATGACATTCCCCCATTGATAGAATCTGCCTACCTTGTGTCTTAACTCTTTTGTTAGGGGCTTTAACTTTGATTTTTTGGTATTGTTTTTTACTAGGTTGCAGGTCCAGCTCTGTGTCAGTTAAAAAATATAACGATAATACATGTATCATACGTGTATACAATAATAATAATAAGTGATGATATTTTTTGAGCATTTCAACCAAAATGCTCGATGCGCATTTAGAAAATTAAAAGGAGGGTAAATTTAAAAAAATGCAACATGATACAAACTTCAAACGAGTCACGTTCTAAAAGTAAGGGGGTAGATACGAATAAAGAATTTCTACACAGAACGTTAGCATAACAAGAGAGAGTGCACAGTTCAAATTGCACGGTAGTAGGCTTCACAGAAAAGCCAAACACAACACGGTCTGGATGGAATCTTTAGATCGAGAAAACTGCAAGCAGCGATGGTGTACCCTATTTCATTAATTTTTTTGCTGAACGAGTGTGCTCAAATTATCTCTGCCATCCGTTGACATCGTCTCTACAAGCTAAAGCCGACGTCAGACTGACCGCGTCTGAAGTAAAACTTATTTGTTCCCGATGTAAAGAAAAACTGGTTGTCACAGTAGAGGCAAAATGTACAGACTCATAAAAGTAAAAGTCCAATCGATTCAACTGTACCTATGGGATAGTTTAGCGGCTTTGAAATAGATCACGACTAGTTAAAAAGAGCTTTGAAAGTTACTATAGGTGGGGTTTTGTTTTGTTTAAAGGAGGGCTTTGGGTCAAGGTCCTATCGATTTGGCTTCGTTTCCAGACTGTTCGTGTCTTTTGCTCAACCCCTACCTAAAACTACAAGTCAACCGGGGATGTTTCGCAAGATGCAAGCCATTTATTGCATAACTATACTACGACCTCAAACAAACACCCACCGAGCCTTTTGTAACAGTTTGTGTGAGTAAATCAGGCCGCAGTGAAGTTAATTAGCAAAGGTGATTTCCTGACTGTCACTATGCTTCCGGTGTGTGACTGAGTTGGCGCGTGTGTGTGCGTGAGTTCTAGCACACATGCGTGTGAATAGAAAGATAGAAAGACATAAAGATAGGCGGATATATATATATATACTAGTGAAAACCCCGTTCTACAAAAGTAAGGACGAAGGAAAATCCTGTTCGAATCTGAATCATTCACTCCGACAAAAACGATTTTTGGGTTTGTCAGTAATGCGAGTGGCATCTGTTGCCGAGATTGACCAATTACGACGAATTGATATTCTAAAAAACAGCAATAACCACGGTAATAATTAATAAAATTGTACAATCAATAATTATAAGCTATTGATGATATAAAAGAAAAATATGACCCGGCCGAGGATCGAACGCACGACCTCTAGAAGGCTCGTGTCTAGTGGTCAAGAGACTGATGTGCTACCTACTGTGCTAGCGAGACAACCGTCAATTAGTGCTTTTTAATGTTCTATTCTTTCCGCATCGAGTCCCAAATAACCCAGTTTTGAACAATCGTCTTGGCAATTTTAAAATACCCGTTCAATGAACAAATAAAGTGCCGTTCGAATATGACAGTCTCTCACTCAAAAAATTACTACGCTTTTCATTGTTTGTCAGGGATGTGAGTTTGAGAAACAATTTGAAAAATGATATTTTTTCCTCCAACACACGACAACACTGACCACAATGGCGGACCTTTCGAGTCGCGAGCCCACAGTACGCTTGGCAGATATTTTCATTGTACCCAGCACTAAGAGCTGCAATAAAATCATTTTCTCAGCCTATTGATATTTGAGTACTTTTATGCAATAATCGTATTTAATTTGATGCTTCCAGTTCACAATGTTAATAACAGTCTAATCATAGTATTAAAAAAATAAAACTTTTACTGAAACTGAAAGACTGTATTCAAGTTTATCGAAGCTATGAACAGTCAGTAATCTTGATAACATTCTTTCTGGCAAGTGTACAACAACTGATGATTGACCAATCGCGTTGAATTTTTATTCTAAAAAGTTTAAATGTTTTGGGCCCTGCCTTTAATAAACAAAATTATATAAACTTATAAGGTTGTTTATTCACTAACCGAACATTTTTCAAAGCAAAAAAAACCAAACCAGTTTAATATTTACGGAAATTAACTTTATCACCATGGTAAGTTTATATATATATATATATATAGATAGATAGAAAGAGACGTGGAATGCCAGACATAAAGATAGGTGGACAGAGCGATAGAGAGAGAGAGAAAGAGAGAGAGAGCGAGAGAGAGGGGGGAGAGAGAGAGAGAGAGAGAGAGAGAGAGAGAGAACTGTTCCAATGTCGCGATGGCAAACAGCCGTCTGAGAATGAGCGGAACGGTCGGGCGGTGAGATATAAAATCGATCAGGTTGACAAGACTCCTTGACTTGATTACAGAATCGAGACTTAAGGAGTGATTAGAGACAGCGGTCGACATGTTGCAGTCTACCAGTTTCATTTGATCTTGACTGGTACACGTTAACCCCTTAACAACGGGGTCTGATTCTAACCAACCAGATAATGCACAATCTTCTATCTAGATCTACATGTTCGTATCCTAGATACATCACATTTCAGTGAGCTGACATAGGTCACTCCACTGAAATTGTAGTTATCTGCTATGAGAACAGGCTAATCTTGAAGATTTTGATATATTTTGTTAGTAGTTTGAGAAATAACCTTAGCGTTGAAAAGGTTAATAAGGGCATGCTGAATGCTTCAGATATTGATTAACTTTGTTGATTGGGTAAGAGTTTCAGCCTTTTGCTCCATTGTTGCATGTAGTGTAATACAGAAGAAATAAAAGAAGGAAAGAGCTAACACTGGAGACCATGGACGCAAATAGCATTCAAGATAACGCTCAAGGAAAAGTAGCCGTAAAAAGAACCCGTATATGATATTTAAACGTGTTTTACTAATGCCAGATCTTGTGTTCGAATCTATCTAGTGATTGTTGTTCTCATTCTAATGCTGTTGTGCTGAACCGCTATTTCATATATTTTAATCATGAAAGGTTTTATGTAAAAATTAAGTAAAGTGGAGGCTTGAATAGCGCTAATGTCCACGAATTGTGCTCATCACGCTTCACACTTTTTACTTCCCCGGCCAACAGCGAACATTGAAACATATAAGACAAGACAAGCGCCTGTTAGGCGTGTTATAATTTGTTTGTAGGACACGGACGTTTCTGTATGGTGGGCCAGGTACCCATTTTGCCGCTGGGTCGACAGTGGGGTTTCCCAGTCCCGGAAAAAAAAAATCCGCCCATCAGAGGGATCGATCCCAGGACCTTCTGCGCAAGAGTCTGATGCTCTACCAACTGAAATAATGCGACGCCATCATCTCTAACATTTTGTACAGCAGATTCAATACCAACTTTCTTTTGGTATCTACGACGTGAATTGTTTGTCACCAATTTCAATTTTCTTTGATTTATCCACCTTTGCTTGATTAAATGTTTTATTCAGGGTCACTTATAACATATCAATGAGGCGCAGTGGCCGATTTGGTAGCGACGCAGCACAGAACCCGGGGCACTGGGTTTGATTCCTACCAGTGGCACTTCGGTTTTTGAGAGAGAGAGTTTATTTTAGCATATTAAAAAGAATAAATTATTTCACACTCGTGACAAATGCAAATGAAAAAAATCTTATCTTATCTAAAACAAAATCAAAACCGTTGTTTTCGTTGGCACTCTCTGCCTCTGAAGGACCATGTCATGTATTGACAGGCCACTAGGGCAAATCTAACACGGCTCCTAGAGACGCGAGACCATCGTATCCCAGGTCAGAGGTCGTTCACAAGACGATCACGTCAAGTTGCCAACTGCGGCAACTAACTGGTCGATCACGTCTGTTCACAGACAAATTCGCTTCCGTGATTTGTCTCGAAATTATTTCGTACGGTGTTTCATTATTTACAGTATGACACATCTCACGGTTAGATACGTTTCCATCTCAATGAGATGTTTATAGTGTAATAGTATGAACTATTCACCCATTTGTTTCTTTAACGAGTAATGTCACCTTACTCACTCCTTAATCGACCCAAACTATTACAAACTGTAAAACGCTTAACTCTTTCAATGCTAAGTGTTTATTTTATCTGCTGACTGTATATCAACTTTTTAAAACTTTGCCTGTTCTAATTTCAGATAAATCAGAGTTCGGTGAACTGACATATGCCATATATCAGTCCACTGAAATCTGATTTACCTGCTGTAATAACACCTTTGTTTTCAAGATTTTGCATATTCTGTTTGGTTAGAATTGGACCCCGTAGTGAAAAGCACCTCGGCTAACAATGATTGCATTAAAAAAAATAAAGGTAGGTTTTGTGGCCATGAACTCGTTAACGTTCGAGTCGAGAGAGGCAGTTTGTGTTAACCCTTTCACAGAGAGGTCCATTCGAACACAAGGGGAGTTTGCAAAATCTTGGAATTGTAGGTGTTCTTATACCAGATATAAGAACAGACATGCCCTTAGCATTGAAATGGCTAAAATGGTTGCCCTTCAAATCGGTATGAAAATCAGCAGCCCAGCTCACTTTGCTAACGCCACTGCAGTATAGGTAAAGAAAGGTATGTGGAAAAAATACACATTCAAGGGATTGAGTCAACATAACACAAACGCATGCCTGACCTGGCGGTGAATAATGGATGAGAGAAAAGGTAATGGAAATGGCAACCCTGAGTAAAAAAATGACTGCGTTGGAAGAAGTAAAAACACAAACGCAGAGAGAGAGAGAGAGAGAGAGAGAGACAGAGAGAGAGAGAGAGAGAGAGAGAGAGAGGGAGAGAGACAGAGAGAGATAGAGAGAGAGAGACAGAGAGAGAGAGAGAGAGAGAGAGAGATAGAGAGAAAGAGAGAGAGAGAGAGAAGTCCAAGATATTTTTTTTCCTCCTCAAAACCAGTCAAAGCCTAATCAATAGGAAAAGACGAGAACATGTGGTAGACTGTCTCATTAAGATCATGATCACAAGAAAAGGTCGGGTACAAGCAAGGTTCCATTTCTCAGCCAGAGGAGTTAACTCTTTCACAACAAGCTCTGATTCTGTCTGAACTATGCAAAATCTTGCAAATGTACGTGTTCTTATACTAGATAAATCAGATTTTAATCAACATCTAGGCTTTTGGCGCAATATGTCAATTCACTTAAATCTGATAAATCTGGTAGACGAACAGGCAGATCTGGAAGATTTTGGCGTCCTTAGCATGGACAGGGTTAACGGACGTACACATAAACTTCACAAGGCTGTCCACGTCAACCCTGAAGACAATGCACAATAAGTACAAACACATTCCTTCACACAGAACACACATACACAAAACATACTGATTGAGACAGAGCTGGTGGAATGTCAAGACGTTATTTGAGATTTGAGGAAGTATCTGAAATATGTGGTTATCTCTTTTTTTTGCATCAGAATACAGTTTACAAAGAGGTTTCTGTGTTTCTTTCAGTAAATCTGAAACAAAATCATTGACCGTTTAAAACATTGGAGATTGTAAGGAACTTTTTGTATAAAAATACGCGTAATGATAAAATATTTGATTATTCATTATAATATTTTTAGACCGGAACCAAACTTACAAATCAGCGACTTGAAAGGGCAGATTAGTGATAGTCATAGCACTGTGATATTGTCAAAATAGGATGCCGTGGCAAGTCCCGGGTTCTTTCCTAGCCTGGTGACGTGCCCAGGCCGCTAGCACTGCAACGTTTTATTGAACCATTTTTAGTACCAGTAAAGTTTTCGAGCACACATCATTACCCATAATCCAACCTCGACTAGAGACCGTCTAGAACAACACAAAATGTTTACGCTCACTTTTTTCACTGAATTCTTTTTGTACTTGGCGTGTTAAACCGAAGTTCTAATTAGCTGCCTGGCTCTGAAAAGCAAGAAAGACGGTACGATCGTTTGTCATCTAGATTACTCAAAATCAACTCTGGTTGTCATTCACGATTCAAAATAAAAGAGACGTTAGAAATGATGACAGCGCTTTGAGGCTGTTGTAAACGATGACGATAATGATTTTGTGAGACAAATTATCTTTAACAACCCTAGACATTAGCCGCACGGTCAAATTATGGTCTTCAGGATTTTTTAAAAACAATTGTGAATGATGAGACACGACAGCCAAGCGGATGCCCAAACAAAGGGGGTAGTGTGTAGGTATGCAGGATGGTTGACATGTAAAGGTTTCACCTAAATAACAAACGGACCGGTTGGTATTTGCTGTAAGAGCAGCAACAGCAGCAACAGCAGCAACAGCAACAGGCATGATGGATGACACCCCGAGGGCATGCCGCGGCACGTAACTGTCCCCCTGTCTGTCTCCATGTCTGCCTGTCTGCCTGTCTGCCTACCACCTAGAGTGGATCGGGGACAGATTTCCATCCAAGTTCATTGTCTCTAGAAACATTTCCCTCATTTCAAAACTCCAAGAAACAATTCGATATTTGGTTGCTTTGTCAGTTTAACGACCTTTAATAAAACACATTTTAGGTCATATAAAATACAGAGATCT
>JAUEKZ010040955.1:9264-21764 GCA_031471865.1 Melibe leonina | reverse complement strand
GAACTGAACTGTCAGTTCACTGAAATCTGATTTATCTGGTATAAGAACAGGTAAATCTTGAATATTCTGGTGTCTTTAGCATTGAAAGGGTTAACTTCTTGTTACAGAATAAATGGCTCTTTTCTATAGCAAAGCTAATCATTGGTGCGCTGAGAAGAGAGTCGCGGGTTGCTATGGCTTAATGGCATACATAGAACAAGGACCTCCTTGATTAAGGTTTCTTTGGGAAATTACTCTCGTTACACTTTCCTGTGGGTTACAGAAGAGTAGTTTTCACAGCGACCATAATCACCATAATTATATTGTAGCCTGTGTTTCAAACACAATCTAGAGCTCTAACATGACCAGAGTCTATGAATTATCGGGGCACACCACGCCAGCACATTTTGCAGTGCTGAACGGATGTTACGCCGAAATCTGAGAGGGGAGGTAATTAGCCGACTGTTCCTGTTGTAGAATGAATAACAGTAGAGGAAGATTCGTGATTTGATGTATTAGAGTGAGACTCGCGTAATGCTGGCACCCTGATGGACATTAAAAGAAACAAAAAATGGTTGAAGTGTCGACACGTTGCTCAGTCTGAGAAAGTTTTAAAAAAATATTTTTTGTTGTTGTTAGTTGAGTGATGTCTTTCGTTAAAAAAATGTCCTTGCGGGATGTGAAAGGAAAATAAAATTCAGTAGCAAAAAAAAAAAAAAGATTAAAAAGTATAATTAGAAATATACGGAAGAATGAAATAAAAAGATCCTACAAGGTAAAATATAAAGGAATAAATGAAAATAACCTGGTAAGGAATTTGATCTAACGCTGAGAAAGAGTGTCTTCTACAAGGACAGCACCCTGAAAGTGTCAACCCACATATTTACGTACATTGCAAGTACTCAAAGGAGAAGCAGAGAAGCACAACATTAAGCGAAACAATTCATGAACGTACATGAATTTCATGCCGAGAAGGAGACATAACATAAATCGTTGAAGAGATCATAAGCGTTTGAGATATTGCCATGAAACATGCAAAGATTAACAATGGACAAAGAAGGGGGACAGAATGATCACATAGGTCACTAAATATTTGACTTCTTAACAGTTTGCTCTACGGATTTTATTCGTTAGAAATTACAAAATTCAATTCAATCGATAGACAAGACCCACCAAGAGAAAACAAAATAATAAATACTCATTTGTCTCTAAAATGCTAGGGAAATCGAGTGATAAATTGACATCCTACTAGTCTAGATAAGAGAAGTGTATGTGTGTGTGTATGTGTGTGTGTAAGTGTGTGTGTGTATGGGTGTGTATGTGTGTATGTGTGTGTGTATGTGTGTATGTGTGTGTATGTGTGTGTGTTTGTATGTGTGTGTGTATGTGTGTGTGTATGTGTGTGTATATATATGTGTGTGTGTGTGTATGACAAATACATATGCTTCAATTCATTGAGATTAATCTGTTTTATTTTAGTCAAAGGTTGTGGTATGTACTGCAATAGGAACAGTCGACTAATTACCTCCCCTCTTAGAGTTTGGCGTAACATCCGTTCAGCACTGCAAAATGTGCTGGCGTGGTGTGCCCCGATAATTCACATAAGCATCTTATGTGTCTTCTATTAGGTACTTGTCATGTCAACCTTTCTGCTAACTCCGATCAAACAATTCTCAATTTGATGCAGACGTCTTATCCAAATTTTACACGAGTTTGTCAACTTGGCATCGCGACAACCGGTTAAAGGTTCATTATCTCTCTATCATCTTATAACTCCATAAGCCTCGAAACCATGAGCACCAGCAGACAGCTGCCGTAGGGAGGGGTGTGGTGCGTACACACATAATTACACATAACATACCTCCGCCAAACTCACCCCCCACACACAACATTTTCAAACACTCACAACTACTCACACACAAACGTGCTGCCACAACAACAATTACAAGAACAAGTACATGTAGACATGTGCATATACTCATGTACACACACGCACACACTCACACACTCTCTCTCTCTCTCACACACACACGCACACACTCACACACATATACACACACACATACACACACATACACACACACACTCACTCACACACGTTCACATTTTTGTGCAAACTGCAGCATTGTTGTTGACTTATTATATGATAAACAATCTGCAAACAATACAAACACATTTTTAAAACAACACCAACAATAACAACAACAGAGAAAAAAAAAAAAAAAAAAAAAAAAAAATGTTACACCCTTGGTCGCGGTTCGATATTGAGGCCCAGGGCGAACTGTTCGAAATTGAGGGCCTACTCCATAGAGGTTAGTTAGTTAACCCCTATCCACATATTTTCCTCCCGTCACTTACCTCCCCCCCACCCCATTTCATATCTTTAAGCACTATTTACCCTGCTGAAGTTCTTTGTTTGTTAATAATTATTGGCAACCAAAAAACTTTTTTTTTTTTTTAAAAAGGCCCCAAAAATATCGATGTTCTTTATAAATAAATGTTAAAAAGAAAAAAAATATTCATCAAATTAGGAGCCTAGTGTTTAGTCAATGTGTTGATGTACCGGTTAATTGGCGCAGTAGGTAGATTGTCCACATCGGTCTCGGTAGGTCGGGGGTGGGGGTCAAATCGCGCCCACGTCATACATAAAAAGTAATACAAGAATCCTGTTTGCAGGATATTGCGAAGGCTGGTTGACCCGAGCCAGTGTACTGCGTATGGAGGATTAGTTCAAACAAAATATGATATCAAGAGATTATGTACTGGTCTAATTTGTATGTTTTCACGACTGGTCGAATTTGACTCCAACCTGGAGGAGGTATCAATTAAGCAGTAAATTTATCTCTCATGCACTTTTGATTCTTAAAACTGTCTAAACTGCAATTCCAATGATATGTAGATAAACAGATAGATAGATAGTTGGATAGTTAAACATGAAGATATATATATAGATAGATAGATAGAATTATTCATGGAAAGATATATAGACTGGGAAATTGATGGATAGAGATTTAGATGGGAAGATAAATATGTCGATAGATCGAAAATGATATAGATAGATAGATAAATACATTGTTGATAGACAGATAGATAGGTATAAATAGAAAGAAAGCAAAAGGAAAGAGAAGCCAAAGATAAATCGGAGGATGAGAAGAGGAAAAGGAGAAATGAGGCTGCGTGTGCCGAGAAAGATACTCAGAATTCTCCTCTAATTTGTCGTATTCTTCTCCCCAACATGAATCCCGGCATCCTTTGCCCCCGTGGGCTTAATTATCGGCCAGGGATCTCGCTTGCTCCTTCGTTAGTCGCAGGATGTTTGTCGGCATGAGATCCGTCCTCAAGATAGAATTAGACGGATGCCGTTCAATATTGATCTCGAGAGTTTCCTTTCCTATGCCTTGTAAAAGTGTCTTAAATAGGCACTAATATCACTTCAAGGATCACTTCCATTTCGGCTAACTTGAATTAATTAAGGACACAATGTTCTAAAGATTATACGTTTAAATTTGAAGATTTTTTTCTGAAACGAATTAAGAAACTAACAACCCGACCAACCAATCAACCAACCAACTAGCCGACCGACCCGTCGACCGACTGACCGACTGACAATAAACCGACCTACAACCGACCAACAAACCAACCAACCGACCGACCGACCTAGCTACAACCAACCAACCAACTAACCAACCAACCAACCAACCAACCAACCAACCAACACACCCCAATTATCCTGTCAGAAAAACATTAACAATAATCATAATGGTGGTTATATTGATGATAATACTAATAGCTAATGTATCACGGACAATGCTATTGATGACGATAACCACGATAACAATAATAATGATGATAACATTGGTGCCAATCATAGTAATGATAAAAACCAACAATACGAAATAAATATGAAGCCACATATAAATATGTCTACATCTCTCTGAGGGCGGAAAACAATAACCCACCAATCAAACCAATGAAAAGCGGCTTCCGGAGGCATATGAGAAGCGTCATACCAGAGACACCTTTGATAGATTTTCTGACGGCTGTACCTCGATAATGGGATCTTAGCGTCAATTTAAGCCCGGGGCCCCCAATGCCCTAGGGGCACTTAAATCGATCCAGGCCTGCCGTGCAGTGGCCATTGCACAAGTCAACAAGCGATGCGCGGTAGTTTCCCAACCTTCTGCTCTAACTCAGACCGCGACAGCCGATGTGATGGAAGTGTCATTTAATTCATGGTATTACACAAACGTTAAATCAATATTATCATTTCAACTGCCCCGATCCACATCGAGAGACCGAGGGATTCGTCGTAATTTCATGTAATTCAAGTGATGAATGTATGATCTAACTATCTATTAAGACTTTCCAAAAAAAGGGAGTTCGTTTTCATGCAGTTCGTAAACATACCCAAACTGCGTTAACATTGAGGATTTCTCTAGCTCTCATTGCAATGTGTCAACACAAATCCCCCCCCCCCTGCCCCCACACACACACTCACACTCACACAAACACCTATACAAACACATAAACAAAAAAAACACAAGCTTCATCTTCAATACGATAAATAAGCCACTGGATAAAAAGGGTATTACAGTCTAGTCTAATAGAAAGAACGTTATGTAGATTAGGTTGTTTGGCACAAACCAAAGATAAATGGAGGGCACGTTCCAAGTACCGTATGTGGTCTCAGTATTCTGACACCGTGTCAACCTATTCCTTGATAGACTGCAACTTTCATATCTTTATCTTAATTACACACGGCATTGTCTAGTCGTTCAAAGTCAGTTGGTCCGATCTCTTGTGGCATTCGTACTTGATCAACTTTTTCATTGTTCTTGAAGTTATCCATCCATCCATCCATCCATCCATCGATAATCACCTATCCAACCATTTCAGCAAATTGTAAAGGACATATATGCACACTACACCAATTCAATGTAGTGTTCTAGATGTTATGTCGTGCATGCATGTTTCAGGACGTGTGGAAGCCTTTGATCATGTAGTACATTACACGATGGTTGTTCTGGTGTTTTATTGATGCGGTTGTAGGGTAGGTCACTACTTGTGTTGAAGGGTGGTTGTCACACATCTGGACACTTTAGCATGACCTTTTGGTCGTAGTTTTCATTGAACATAAACATCTTGAAAGTTTACTGACTTGAGGATTTTTATAGGAAGCGAATTTTTCTTTTGTGCTACCTTCTCCGCACTGCGTTTTGCTGGTCATGGCTTTGTATTTTAATCATGCGGTTTTGTGTGTATTTTAAACTCATAGAACACAAAACGTGGATAAACTCTACATTATTTACTACATATGTAGTTTTCAAAATATACACTCCGAATGTTTCTATTGGGACGCAAGGCATAGAGAGTTTCGGATAGACAGAATGCCCCCAGGTTGATTTGCGGGTACGAACAAAAGAATGCTTAATTCGGGAGGAAAAAGCAATCAATATAAGCCAGGTCCAGGTCAGGTCCATTTGTAGAGCTGATAGCGTGTCATGATCAGCCATCGCTGGTTTTCCATTTGACCCAGTGGTGAGTTGTACGTTGTACCACTGCCGGTCTGTATGCTATTTATAAGAAAAAAAAGTTTTATAGGCACACGAAATGAGTTAAACCAAAACCCACCTTGAACATAGGGAGAATGTAAGACTTTTTCCTACCCTCCCCAGAACCAGGCAGTGTTCCTAACCAGACACCAACAAGACAATTTCAACCTCGCGGGATTCAAACCCCAGACCTGACTACCCTGAACGTACACCATAGTATCTCTGCACCTGCCTCTCGATCCCCATGATAGAAATGCTCATTGTAGAGACGCGAAAGTCGTGTGGCTGTAGAATGGTCACTTAATAGTACAGGAAATCGACACAAGATACCCGCAACAGGCGGTCTAAATCCCCTTCGACCATCTCCTCATTCGATGGCCATTTGTGACAAGTTAATCCCAAGGAGGAGATGGATGGCCTTCAGTGGTGTAAGACGTTTTATGTCCTCAAAGATCCTCACTGGGGATCACCGACTAGAACATGGAAATATGAGAGACTTGAGTAAAACCATCGAAATGGTATCAATCAACTGGTCTAACTGCGAAGCAATTTGTAGAGCATGCGTATTGATTGAGCTTGCAATGGCTTACTTGCAAGGCGTAGAGAGCAAAAAGGCAATGTGAAACGCATTTGACATTTCGTTAAAGAAGCAGGATCATTTTTACAAGTGAAACCGCAAACAAAATTGATATCTTATCGCTTATCTATTCAATTTTTGTCTATTTCATTATTCGCAATAGCACTTCATAGTATCAAGGAATCTTAAGATGACAGTTATTAAGTATGGTAGTTGTGACAAGAGATATTCTAAATTAAATGGGTTAGACAAAAAAACAAAAACAACAACAACCAAAGAACATCAAGCTACACCTGAAATAATTCATTACAGGTTTCAGGGTCAGATGAAAAGCTGCTCATGGAATCTTTTGAGAAAAATCTTGATCATTGCGAGCGAATTCTATTCTCGAGATTTTGTTTTTACTGACAGTGCAATGAAAAATAACCCCCCAAAAATTCCCCAGCCAGGTTTAATAAAAGATCGCGTTTATTTTACCACAAAAGTATCCTGCATGATGAAGTTCTCTCACGAGGACCGAGGTAGACTTCAATATCACGTGGTGCTGTGGTTTTGTTTTTAGAAGACTGTACCCTTCTCAATGCTCACTAATCCTCAACCTCAAACACATTGCAATCGATCCAGAGCTGAGTTTTTGTTTCTGGATGGTGGAAGAATCTCCCGAAGCAGTAAACGAGATAACAGGACCGAGCAGCGGGTATTCCATAATTAACGATAACTCGGGGTCCTTCATTTGACAATCGAATCTGTCAGAGCCCTGCGGGACTTGCAAGGTGTTTGGATGGATAATGAGTCTTACAATTAAATTGCACTGCTGAACCACTTCGGCATGTTAATTTTCTTTATCATGATTAATCAAAAGAAGAAGAGCCTGAACGTGTCAACACAAAACGGCTTCTTTTGGTTACAAACCGAAATATTCTACACATTTTCATACAGATATTTATGAGCTGCATTGCACGGGTTTTCCAACGATATGAATAAAAGCTGTCTTGACGAGGCTATTTTGGTAATACAAAAAAGACAAAAAAGGATAGGTTTTCATCTCTTGAGAGGTCGTTAGCAAGCTTTCAATAATTTCTTTTCTTTTCTGGGTGGAGTAGAAAATATAGTGTTGAAGCCTAATGATGTTCAGTAATTGAGTGGAAGATAACATCTGACCGTCGTGGGTCTTTGATTGCTGTTCGCTTCATATAAGCATTTAGAGAATGCGTTTGGCCTTATAAGAGAACATGGCCGCAATCAAGTGAGTAGTGTTCACCTTATTCCCCCCCCAATAACACCATCACTCAATGTGTGAGTACATTGCGGCCATAGTTGTGAGTATTACGACTCATTGCATACAGTCTATTTCTTTTCCAAAAGAAATAACGGTACTTAGAGGGAGTTTAAAATCCATTATTACTTGCTAAGCGCAGATCCAATTAGGATGTCTACTAAAGTGACACTGCTGTCCGGTCCTTTGAAATGAAAACAACTGAAGGCTACAGGGAAAGAACGATCAGAGTTAGATTTTGCTATTTTAAGAGCTTTTGCCATTTGTGGGTTTATTATATCTAACAAAATTCACCCCTACAAATATTATTTCTAAAAACGATCAGGGTCCAGAGTTATTCGTGGTTTTCAAAAGCTACTAACTACAATGGAAGAATGAGTGTTTTAGAATTTAAAAAGTTGGTTTTCTCAAAGTCAGAAAAGTGTGACTGTGATCGTTCTTCCCTTGTAGCCTTCAACGAAGTACGAGAGGGAAAGAAACGAGAAAAAACCCCGAAGTGAACTATTCAATGAATTTTCCATTTTTGATTAATGAGGTAGGGAAATACAAACCAGCGTTAATCCATGAGGAAATGGAATTTCAATTTCGGAATATCAAGTATAAAACAAAATGCATGGGTTGACTATCAATTTCCGCGTATCGAAAAAATACAACAATAAAAAAAAACAACGTAAGGAGAAATACAAGAAAAAGCAAACACAAAAACCTACGAAACCCATAAGAATACAAAAGCAAAGAAAACATCGTTAGCAGTTTATCATCCATCGTGCATTGATCATTTCCAAGACAAAGAGAGGGAGAGAAAGGAGGGGGGGGGGCGAGGGATAGTGACAAAGAGAGAGAGAGAGGAAGAGAGAGAGCGAGGGGTAGGTGGAGAGAAACAGAAAAATGGGGAGAGAGACATTACAGAGAGGGGTAGAGTGAGGCAGAAGGAGAGACAGATCAACAGAGAGAAAGAGAGAGGGAGGGAGAGAGGAGTAGGTAGGTAGAGAGAGAGAGAGAGAGAGAAGGAGGGAGAGAGGAGTAGGTAGGTAGAGAGAGAGAGAGAGGGAGAGAGAGAGAGAGAGAGAGAGAGAGAGAGAGTGGTATTTGGTATACAATTCCATTTGAATACGCTCACCAAGATCAACAATCCTGAATGCTTCTTAATAAGAGTAATGTCAACAACTTCAAACATCATTGCCGTGCAAGGAAGCTTTGAAAAAGAATTGTTTGAAAAAAAAAATTCGATTATTCGAAGCATTCCACCAGTATGGATAGAGAGGTTTCGTATTGTGTCCAGAAATAGCGGGGCTGGAGAGACGAATGAGCAACATAATGGTAGTTAGAGAATAGACTGAATGTGTCAAAGAGTCAAAATACTCACAACAATGTCAGCACTGCCATCTGACACACTAAGTTGTCTCATGGTGTAATTCACAAGGAAAAGAGTAAAATGTGTTTCAGGCTTTTGTCATAAGTCAGTTCACAGAAATCTGATTTATCTGGTTTAAGAACGCGTACATTTTCAAGATTTCGCATATTTCAGTTTGGTTAGAATCAGACCTCGCTGTGAAAGGGTTAAGTGTTGCCAATCAGATGGGGTAAGACGATCGACCTGCCTGAACACACACACATACACACACACACACAGACACAAATACACACACACACACACACACACACACACACTCATCAAACGCTCATCCCTTGTGACACGAAGACAGCCTGTGCCTAGCAACTTGCTCCATAGATAGCAGGGAAGGAAGCACACAAAACATGCGGCTGGCTGCGAAATCGTTCTAATGAGATTAAGACTTACCCGTCTTGACCAAGTTTCCTCGCACGCACACTCTACCACACTGGTGCCCTCACAGTAACAGCTTGAGAATATCTAGTTGTATTTAGACTACATGTTGGTGGAAGACAGTTAACACTTTCACTGCTAAAGACACCAACATCTTAAAAGATTTGCCTTTTCTTACACCAGATAAATCATATTTCAGTGAACTGACATATGCCAAAAGCCTGAAATTCAGGCTTTTGGCATATGTCCATTCACTGAAATCTGATATATCTGATATAAGAACTCGAACATTTTCAAGATTTTGAATATTTCAGTTGGGTTAGAATCAGACCTCGCTGTGAAAGGGTTAAAACCTCTGATAGAATTTGAACCAAATAGATATAATATAAAGAAGCAACTGTGGGTGTAATTAAAACGAATATCAATTACCACGAATTAATTATTTTTGTATAGGGGCGAAAGTACCAGCATACGACCTACGCATGACATAGCTGCTCATTACATTGATTCGCAGTGATGGTTTGAATTCGACTCGGCTTACGCGAATGAATGTATTATTAATTATCAATCAGCTCAGGTGGTAGAGCGTATGAGTGTTGGGTTGGAGGTTGTGGGTTCGAAACCACTGGGGGGGGGGGGGGGCGAATTTGTTCCCGGGCCTGGGACACCCCGGGTTTTGACCAAGCAGTAAAATGGGTAGATGGCAGAATAGTGTATCCTTGTCCCATACACAGATTGTAAAAATTGTAACACGTCTAATGGGCGCTTATCTTTTCCTGTGTGTTTCAATGTTCGCTCTTAGACGGGGGAAATATGCGTGTTAAGCGCTTTGAGGTTTCGACTCACCCAAAGAAATGCATTCAATTAAAAAAAAAAATTCCTCCTTCTAGATGAACTTATGGAAACGGTTTAGGGAGTTATTAAGAATCGTAACATGGAGCTATGGAGTTTATCATCTTTCCAGAATAACTGAGGGAAATAAGCAGCTATGAGGCTGGTGAAAGAAAGAATCAGAGGTCTATAGGTAGGAAGAAAGATAGATAGATAGAGAGAGAGGTAGAGAGATAGAGGTAGAGAGAGATAGAGAGAGAAAGAGAGAGAGAGAGAAAGAGAGAGAGAAAGAGAGAGAGAGAGAGGAGAGAGATAAAGACAGAGAGAGAGAGAGAGAAAGAGAGAGAGAGAAAGAAAGAGAGAGAGAGAGAGAGAGAGAGAGATCCAGGACTGATACAAGTGATGGAGTTGTTTGGTGAACAAGTGTTGAATGCAATTTGAAGACAATTATAGAATTAATGTCAAATCAATGACGCAATAAACCAGCCCACTTTTCCGAATAGAAAGCTGCTGTGTTGCGAAATATTGTACACATGCATGCGGGCCATCTGTCTTTGAGTCGGCCTCACTCGACGAGGACGCTGATAGATGGCAGATTAAACCTTTTATTATCATTATTATTTTTATTTTGTTTTGTCTCTTCCAAATAATTATTCTCTCTGTTCCATAACCACATCATCTTCCCAAATTCCACTGAACCACCAAGACACCGCTTTGAAGACAAGCCAACAACTAATTATCATTATCTTTTTACTTTCAATAGATAGATAAAACAAAAACTTATCGGAAAGACGCAACAGCTAGATAGCTGTTATACTACCGTACCGTGTCAACGACCTGCAAGACACTCACAAGAGGGTGGGCTATATTTGGCAATACTTGGGTACTGAGGTGAAGAGTGCCATCATCAGTAAAATGGACCCTGACGCCAGCTGCTGCTATCGATTCTTGCCGCGAGTTCCAAGAAAACGCCCATAAACTACGTCAGTGCCACAGTAGCAGGGACAGCCAGGGCACCGATTTCACCCAGGCCTCTTTGAGAGTGATTAGGAAATACCACTCGCCCAACCACCCACACACCCATGCATACACCTACCCATCCACATACCCATCCACATACCCATCTACACACTGATCCACACACCCATCCACACACCCATGCATACACCTACCCATCCACATACCCATCCACATACCCATCTACACACCGATCCACACACCCATCCACACACCCATGCATACACCTACCCATCCACATACCCACCCCCAAACCACCCATCTACACACCGATCCACACACCCATCCACACACCCATCCCCCACCCATCTACACACCCATCCAACACCCACCCATCCACACAAAACCATCCACCCACCCATGCATACACCTACCCATCCACATACCCATCCCCAACCCACCCATCTACACACCGATCCACACACCCATCCACACACCCATCCCCCACCCATCTACACACCCATCCACACACCCGCCCATCCATCCAACCATCCACCTACCCCACCCACTCACCCACTTATCCACTCCCAGCCATCTACTCTACCACCCACCCACGTATCCACCTATCTATCCACCCACTCATCCAACGAGGGTATGAATGGTGAAACGGCAGAGAGAGAGAGAGAGAGAGAGAGGGAGAGAGGGAGAGAGAGAGAGAGAAAGAAAGAGAGAGAGAGAAGAGAAAGAGAGAGAGAGAGAGAGGGAGAGAGAGAGAGAGAAAGAAAGAGAAAGAGAGAAGAGAAAGAGAAAGAGAGAGAGAAAGAGAGAAAAGGGAGAGAGAAGGGAGAGAGAGAGAAAGAGAGAGAAAGAGAGAGAGAGAAAGAGAAAGAGAGAGAGAGAGAAAGACTGAGAGAGAAAGACAGAGAGAGAGAGCGAAAGAAAGAGAGAGAGAAAGAAAGAGAGAGAGAGAGAGAGAGAGAGAGAGAGAGAGAGAGAGAGAGAATGAGGCTAACATAGGATTGTAGATGCCCAGGTTGAGTTCGTGTGCCCTTGATCAGCAAGAACAGCACCATGGTTACATAATTGCATCCGACGTGAGGCTGTCCACTGTCCGACAAATCCTATCAATTATTGATAAAGAATACATTCCCCTGTCCAATATAACATAGTGTACTACTGTACATAGTCTCTTTGGACTGCCATTCATAATACAATATAATTCTGCTGCTAATTCTGACTTTGGTTGATGAGAAATTAAAAATAAAATTATAAAAATTAGGCAGAAAACGGATGGGAAGAGAAGAAGAGGCAGACCTCAAAGAAGTTGGAAAAAAACTATTGAGCTGGACATGTAGGAGGTTGCCAGGGCTAGAAAATCATGAAGACACTGTATTTGTTCCAGTGTTCCTGTACAAGCTGATAGAAGAAGACTCTGGTTGATGAGTTGGTTGATCCCATTTTTTTTCACGCCTTTAATTTAAAAAGACACGTCGGCCATATATGTATATATATATAAAGGGGGGGGGGGGGGGGGGGGTTATG
>JAUEKZ010040734.1:0-17695 GCA_031471865.1 Melibe leonina | reverse complement strand
GCAGGACACACAAACAGACAATGGCCACCGCCCAAATCATGCACCATTTTGGTCCGGGGAGACCCAGGATATTCTACTGCCATTTGTGTACAAAAGTACTCAGTTCTTCTAGATAGCAATTGACCCTGTAGTTAGGTACCATAGTGCAAAAACATGAGGGATGACCATGTCTGTTGAGACGACAGGCAGGACTAAGACTGAGCTACAGATACAAAACAGCTGTGTGTGTAAGCTTGCAAGGGAGCACTGGAAAGAGTGCTGGGAAAAGCAAGTTGACAGGTGAAGCCAAAAGAGAAGAAACAGAGAAAGTGACCACCAGAGGTGCTCGCAAAAATGTCTTTTATCAAAGATTAGCAACAAACACATTGTCATTGTGAGTTGTCTGAGATCTTGATAAAATCTTTATGTAGCTCCTATTGCTTACGTGACTCAGACTGCCAATAAAGAAAGCATGGGTTTGCAGGAGCGAGACCCTTCTTTAAGTACGTAAGTGCTCAGTCCTAGATAGTAAGTGACCCTGTGGTTATGCACCAAAATATATAACATTGGCAAGACAAAGACTAGGCTAACAGCAGTGTGTGCTTGCTTTTAAAATAGAGAATTTAGGAGAGCACTGGAGAAAGTAGGATGATAGGTGAAGCCAAAATAGAAGAAACAAAAGGAAAGCTCACCAGGGCCAACAGCCAACCACCTATTAATCTTGCTGGTTTCTTACCAAATATCTAGGTGTATGAACAAGTAACTTCTTAGTTTGATCCAAAACAACAATTAGACTGAAGATTCACACACTTTACTGAGAGAGTGAAGTATACCTTCTTATAAATCCATTTATTAGTCTGGAATACCAATGTGTACTTGTGTGAATCTGAGAGAGAGAGAGAGAGAGAGAGATAGAGAGAGAGAGAGAGAGAGAGAGAGAGAGAGAGAGAGAGAGAGACAAAGAGGAGGCAGAGAGTGTGAGACTAAGAGAGAAAGAGTGAGTGACGTAGACACAATATATGTGTGTATGTGCTTGTATCTGTGTACTTTTGCACATAATTACTGTAGTAAAAAAATCAACTTTGATCAATTATAGTAAAATAAATCAACAATAAATTTTCACCACACAACAAATATGAAACATTGTATCACAAAGACTTAAAAGACATAATAGGATTTCCCTGAGTATAGTACAGTGTTTTATCCTCTAAGATTTCTCTCGAAAAATAAGTATATGCCTCATTTCAGTGAAAAACTACAGTTTAATATGCACTCCAGGCTCTAAAGGATCCTTTGTAAGAGCAAAGACAGAAAATACAAGTTATTTCTTAATCCTAGACATTACATAAATAATCATATTCTTGCAGAGATGAACATTGAAATTTTTTTTCCGCATGTTTATTTTTGTCCAAAAACATAGATAAGTCTACGTTGAAAATAATTTATCGTTTTCCTTATAGAAAATTGAATTGAATATAAGTAGATTTACTTCAATTGATCAACTGTATTGAAATGCTATGACCACAAAAATACAAAACTTTCACAACGATTTTAACACAAGTTCTTTTTACATACTCAATTTACAGGTTACAATTTTCTTTATTTCTGAAAGATTAATTAGAAATTTGACATCAATTAACAAGAGGAAAGAAACCATTCACAATACCTCCATCAAAAAAGAAAATCCCTAAAACAATTGACACCGACAACCAAAAAAATTGCTCCCATTTTGAAGAAAATGTATTTTTAAAGAAAAAAACAAACCAGGTGATCCAGTGTTAAACCAGTTATCATTCCATATTCTGTTGAGATTCAGTCTACTCCTGAAGATAATAGTGATTTCATTCTATTGTAATCATCATTCAATTTCAAACTGCTTGGAGAAAACTCAATGAACAAGTTATGAGATTACAAAATGACAATAGCTGCATCATTGAGATGACAGCAATAGCAATTATAAAATCCAGTTTTAAGTATTGGCCATTCTGCTTTGCATGGAATGTTAAAATGTAATACAAGGGAACATAAAATCATAGCAGTAAGTGTAACTCAGCCTGACCATATTTCCAAAAAATGTAAAACAAACTAATGATGAGTGGATGACCCTAGCTGCTATAATAAGTAATAATAAGACGGAGAAGAAAAAAATGATTCTTAAAACCCTCCATGGTTATAGCTTATGGAAGTAAGGAGACTATCAATACAGTAATTTTCCAGCCCTTAATATCGGATCATGCAGTGTCTAGGCCCAGCTGTATGTCTGATTACAACTGGAGGAATGGGACATGTGATACGTCACTGCAGCTATACAAATTTGATACTGTAATGCCATGCTAAATTTTATAATCACAGGAAAGAAAACATAATAAAAGACATATTGATCACAAACTGATCCCAAATATATAACAGGGTAAACAAAATATATGAATAATGTATCTTTATAAATGAAAATTTGGCAGTATATGTAAAACAATTTGATATGAATTTCAATAAGTCTTGTGTCCTCACAAGAGAAATTTAACAATTTTACGTTTCACATCAGAACAAAACAGAGCGAAAAAAATTCAGAACACAGCAAAGAAAAATTAAAATAATGTATTAACATCATATAACACCAACAATCAAAAACATTTTTTTTAGAGCATGTAAATACATACTCAGAGTAACTGACAGAGAAGAGACTTGAAAAAATAGCAATTATGTTTTTTAATCAGCCTTTGACTCCTCTACATGACAACACTCTGTCAGCATCTGTAACTATCAGTTGTCATTATTTTAAAAATCTTTTCCTTGATCATTACTCTTAAAGAGCATGATTTTACCTATGGCATTAATAACATCATCTTATGACTGATCTCATTCTTCAGCGATAACATAATGACTTATAATTTGATATATAGACACTCTATACTCTATCATTTTCATAAGGGTTTACTATAATATGAATCCTGAATGTTGATATAAATGTTATCACAAATTACATCACTGTCACTAGTGTGAGACGAACATATGTGCACTTCTTCTACAATGACTATGATTTTGGTTATTCAAACCTACTCACTTTTTGCCGTCTAGTAAGAATGACCAGTAGATCATTGGTAATCTTTTATTAATAACTTTATTAAAAGGAACCAACTTGAATCTTTTATTACAAACTAAAATGAGAGGAACCAGTTTGGAGTTTGCCAATAATATCTTTTTCAAAGTCAAATGGTACAGAGTTGCATTACATTACAGGAAAAATATAGTACCAACTATAACTTTACATAGTCTTTTTGTATTAAAACTTGTTGACTCATAAGAAAGATAAACAGCCATAATGATTATTCAAACATTCATATTTGTAAATGAAAAAATGCAAGTTTCAAAAGCAGTCAGATTAGCAAACCATAAAATTAGGTGCCTTAGTTGACCAAAGTGGCAAACATGATCATTTATGAGACATGATGAGATCACAAAAGGGCATGTTGCTAAAACATCAATCAGCTCTTGTTCAATACAAACTTCTTGATTTCCAGTGCAATGGTGGCCTTTCAATTTTGGTTGGTCCGCGATCCCTCGAGACACAAAAATGGGTATGGACGCTGCTTGCTACCATTGTCTATTGACAGCAAAATGGAATAGAGAGCATATCAACAATTGGCAATACATTGTTATAAAATAACCATATTAAAATTTCAGGGTGTCCGAAAATGAAGTAGTCAGTTTCTTTGGAATGGGAGACAAAATATAGTATCAATGGAAACATGGAATTTTGATACAATTCAGTAATGTCTACAGTATGGTAAATCAAGCCCAATTAGTAAACAATGACCGAAGCAGTAAAAACTGTCATTTTCAATAAAATGCAAAAGTAGAGAATTTCCTCAGCTTGCCAAAGACAATGTTTGAGAACCAGCATGGAGGTACAGTTAGAAAATGTGGAGAGAATTGGCTGTGAAAATTATTTCCAATCAATGTGCTGCATTGGAGGAATGTGTTATTTAGATTAAAACACAGCTTTTAACAACCAATATGTGTTCAAAACAGCTTTCTTTCTGATGTAGGGCATTAGCACATTCATTGATAGATAAGTTTTACAGCCAGTTGAAAATGATCACTTTTTTAAAAACATATGGTAACATAGAATATTAGGGTGGAAGGCCTAGTTTCAATTGGTTCACCCTGGGCCTCAATATCAAACAGTAATCAAGTGTGTCCCTATTTGTTTTGCCCGTCTTTTAAATTTTTATTAAATCTTTGTTTTTGTTTGTTTGTTGAGAGTTTTAGGGCACTTGCTGTTGACTTGGTTCTATAATAATCACAAACTGCTACCAATAGAAATACGTTTTACAAAAAATAAGCAAAGAATAGTCACACTCTATTGCTGTACAATATTAAGCCCTAGGGTGAACCTTTCAAAGTTAGGGCTTTCTACCCTACAGAAAAAAAAGCTAATTTAAAATAAAGTAGAAAATGCTCTAATATCAATTTCGCATACCATAGTAGAGTGTTAGCCTCACTTTCATTCTTTCTACATGCAGTGCAAACAAAAGATGGCATAACTTACATAAATTCACTCAAACTCAAAACGAGTTCTAAAACAAACCTATCATTTCCGCATTCCACACAGCCGGATGCATAGTCAGGTGGAGGAAAGTGGAAAGAAAAGGGCTAGTAACTCAATACTTACGATTCATTGGATGCCATATGACTGAAAATAATGTTGACTTAAAAAATGGTAATAGTGTGGTCAGTGTTTGCCCAACACCATCCTATGTTTCTTTTCTATGTTCTTTATAACCATATAATTTCTCGTCTTTGTCCTGATGAAGGTCTAGGGTGGAAACATCGATGTTTTATCTTGTTTTGTTCTTGTCTTCTAGCACTGGCCTATCAACCCCTCCTACTGTTACTTTAATTCCTTCGCCAGTGGGTCAATCTGAATGCCCTCCCTTTGGCCAAAAAAGGCAATGGGTTCTTTCATCATCCTTATCATCGCTCTACTCCAATTAACATAGTATTTACATTATACTGCCATTCTCGTTATACCGCCAACTTTTTGTATTCCCCAGGCTTGGCAGTATAATTTTGATATTTCTAGATAAGCAACAAAGTAAAGAAGTAAAGAAGAAAAAAGAAAAGAGATAAAGATTAAGGTAAAAATAAATCTATTCATAATCTTCATCAATACAAAATCTCTTAAAACACCCCAAATGAAATAGTTTAGTAAAATTTGTTCATAAATTATATATTAATAAACACTGAATAGTCACAAACATTAATAAAATACAGACATGTAAAATTCAATGCAACAAAAAATAACTTCTTGCTTTGTCTCATACAACACATTGTTATCATTATTATCATTTTATTACAAAAATCTAAAATCTAGATGTGACTGTTTGAGACTTTCTGTCATGTAAGATTTTGAAGACACATGTAAGGTAAACACGCTTTTGTAGCAATCATTGTGACCATTCTACATGTTAATAGGGGAGGCCATATCAACAAATACTTTGTCACTTAATGACAAAACATAATAGTACAAGGTCATATGGGGTCTGTTTCTTACTGTCAATTTTGAAAACAAACTACAGTACTTTGTGCCAAGTTTTAACAGGAGTAAAGACGAACATCCAAAAGACCTTTAATTTTCATTTCAGGGCATGATCATTATCATTATTTACCTATCAGTCGGTATTCAGAGGGAGAGATAAAATGAGTCAGGGAAACCTTACAGAGGAGGTGATTAAAAATGGTTTTTGCATTCAGTTTGCAAAAGACAAAAAACAAAAGCATGCTTTCTCACTTCAAACCAAAAAATATGGGAATAGGTGAACAAAGACCTCAAGATCCTTCTTTTAAAAGATAGACATGACTTTGTTGAGTGTCTTTGCTATTTCTATAAACGACTGTATTATTTGATATCAAGACATCAAACATCTATTTCTTTAAGATTAAGAAACAAACTACAACCTTAAAGCTGTTTGGCACTAGCTAAAAAAAAAGATCACATATGTTCCTCTTGAGAGGTGTGAAAGTCTTAGACAACCTCTCTGAATTAATAATTTGTGAAGAGCTTAAACATCATCAACATTTTATTTTATTTTTTGATTTTCTTCATAACTTTATAAATATAATTATTACATTACAACATTTATTGCTACTTTTACCCTTCAATAAAATGTAAGTAGAATTTCAAAGAAAAGGAAATATAATTATATCCACCTTCTTCTTCATATGACAGATGTCTTAGACTCAAATTTTTTTTTATAGACTAAACATGTGGCTGCAATTTAATTTCTATTTAACAAACCTCTCCATGAGGTAATAGCGAGAGGGCTATCATAAAAAAAGCCTTCAAAAAACATAGTTAAGATACAAAAATCATATTAAAAAAGACCATTCTCATACTACTTCTACTTTTATACTATTCTCAAATCAGTATCATAACTATTCTTACCCTTTGCATGTAGATAGTTACAAAAAACCTACAATTACAGTTAATAAGAAATCGCATATTTTTACTTTGGTTGAAGAAAAAGTGAACAAAGTTCCCAATAGATAAATCAGCTCTTGGTTCAGACCACTTGTTTAAGATATGCCAAAATTGATCTATCAAAGGAATACAGTTTTTAAAAGAAAGAATCAGATAAAAAAGAAAATTCTAGCCTATCTAAAGAAAATGATTTCAGTGTCAGCACTTTCTGAAAGTGAAAACGTAAGCCATTCCCCCTACACATTTTAAATCCATCAGAGGAAAACATTGACACCCACCCTCTCAAAAAAAATAAATAAAAAAAAATAGATTTTCATCTTTAGTTTAGTGAACAAAAAAGTGAATATTTAATTGAAATAATGAAAAAGAATTTTTTTTTTTTTCAAGGAGTTTATCAGTAAATGCAAAATGCATCTCTCAAGGTTCAGAACTATCCTCTAACTAAAGATGAAAAGCGATCACAATGACAAATATAAATACATCTTCCAGTAAGACATGTAAAACACAGAGGAAGCCAGAACGTTGAAAAATGAAGACAGTCAAAACATCAATGTAAGACAATTCACACGCTCATTGGACAAAACATATAATACACACAGTCAAAAATTAAATGAAGAAAGGAATCTTTAGATTTAAGAGATTTAATTACAGGCAATGACAAATACATACAAGATTTCATGAAATCAGTTATTGATAGATTTGATATTACTTTGATTTTTTCAACATTCTAAATGCAAAATTTGTCAACCTTTCAAGGAAATATGGGTTCTCATTAATAATAATAATATAAAATTATATTACATTATACTGATCAAATAAAAAATTCGCTTTTATGGCCATTGTTTGTATAATTAGATATATAACAAAGTAACATTTATATTGACACAATAAGTAGTGTATGTGATATAAACAAATAAATAAATAATAAGTACTGAGATGAAAACGTATGTAAATGATAAGTTAATGTTAATCAAAAGTAATTAACAACCCTTTGATCATACAATTGAAAACCTCAAACCACTTCAAAATCTTCATTTCAAGCTTTTCAGAAGCATATCTTTTAATTACATTCAGAGCAAACATGGACTGATTCTAAGAGCATGACTCTAGTACAGATAAATAGATGACTACACCCTCTTTGACTTCTGACAGCCAAGAAAACCTTACAGTGATTTAACAGTATTTTATTCGATATGACTTGTAAGAAACTCACTAAAATACTGTTATGAATTTATCATCTACTTTTTTGTTAATTAAGTATGACAGATTTATTAGTGTCCTCAGCTACCAACAGAACAATCAATCAGTTTCTCAGAGGTCCTGAAGTAAGTTAAAAGTAAGCATAACAGTTTGATTTTATGCAAGCTGTCATGAACAGTTTTGATTGATCCACTTGTAAGCAATCGGTGTTGCAGATATCCACAGGAGTGGAACTATCTAGAACTCGTAATCATTTTAATCTGAGGCCATACTTTTAATGAGAAGAAAACACATTCCAGATAAAATTGGCCTTAAGAGGGACAAGTAACAAATCTCAACTGTTAGAAATGCAATGCACTGAGCAATCACTGGATTTATCACTACTTTTTTCTTACAGAAGGCCAAGGAATAAATATGGTAACTCTACTTATCTTGGCTGTTAAATCAAATGAATGGGGTAGAATCTAACTAGTCTGCTCATCTCTGATGTCATCGCATAGTCTGCTATTCTGGTGTAATTATTAAATTTTTGTCAACACAATTCTAGTATGTCAGAATAAGTTATGATTAATATTGCAATATAAGTGTTTATTTTTTTTAAATGAAGCAAAAATTAAACTACCTTTCAATATTTTAAGTTGTCCTGTATTGTAAAAAATAGAGACAACAGCTATGCCCCATGTTTCAACAACAGTTTCAGATTGGCATTAGTCACTAGATCAGGTTCATTATTTCTGTTTTTTGTTCATCTGTTTGTAGTTTTAAAAATAAAATTGTTTCCATTTGCATTTTCATCATTGTACCTTATAGTGGTAGCTTTAAATTTTTAATGACAGCTCATTGACCTCTCACGTCCACAGGCAATTGAGACACCTCAAAACTGTTTGATATTGAGTCGAGCTAGCCAAATATTTATTTAACACTAAAGATTTTTTCCTTGATAACTGCTTTTTTCAATACCTTTTAAAACAGTTTCTTTTGTTAATCATCAATAAAAAATGAGTACCGGTATAGATTTATATTTATCTTAAATAAATATTATAATAATGAGCAAATTCCCTTTCTTTTCTAAATACTATCAGTACAGTAGACAATTTCTAAATAGGAACGGTGGGTGGAGGTTGGAGATGTAGAGGAGAGTGATTTGCAGCCTTTTGATATAGAGTATTTGTAGAGGCTATAAAGAAAAAGAAAAATCTTTCAGCTTCCATAAATTGATGAGACATTTGTCTTGTACAAAAGGAGCAATGATGAGGTCCTAAGAGATATGTAAGAACATCCAACTCAAACCATGCTGCACAAGACTACGACCAAGAATAAAAAAAATAAAAAATAAAAATGGACTCAACCACAAAACAACAGCATGCCAGGTTCAAACATAGTGATGTCACATCAATAATATCAAGATTCACTGCACAAGACAGAGAGCAAACAGTAACTACTACACCAATTCATTACAATAGACATTTAAAACCATTTTTCTTTCTTTCACGTCTTTAGGTAATTTTCCCCCCTAGAATTTTTGTTTCAATTAAAAATTTCTCGCAAAGAGAGATTCCATAAAGGAAATCTAGATGGGTAGAGGTCAGTTCAATCCAAGCATGTGAGTCGATTCCTCCGTGACAAGAGGCAGGCATAGCACGAGGCAATGGTGTGACAGAGGAGGCAAACGAGAAGAAATACAACTTACGCGTATCGTCTGCAGCGCAGAGAAAAGATTGAGTTTCAATAAAAATCTGAATCATCAGAGTCCCTGTAGATGGTTGATGATGGAGATATCAGTGTTCTGACATGGGTTACAGCTTTGTATCATAGACAATCAGTGAATTATCTTTCCAACTGGTCCGTTGATAAGCATCAAATTATATGAATGGAAAAGTAAATCCATCAAAACAATTAATATACTCTGTAAATAGACTTGGTAACATTAAGATGAATGAAATTAAAAGACAAGAGATAATAGATTAGAGTTAAATCTGAATTATTCAAGCTGTTTTGAATGGTTTTCAGTTTAATGCTGAAAGAATCAGAGATTCTTAAAAGCATGTGTTTGTCTTAAACGATACACAGCTATTCACATAAAACAAAATAACTATACAGCTATACAGCACTTGTAAAGTAGGAAAAGAGAGATAAAATTCTCGGTATTGTTTAAAAAACCAGCAACTTTGTTCTGATGGCTTATGGATGGAATTTGCTAGATGATTTCAATGAGAATTAAATGATATGAAGACATAGCAAAACTCCTGAGTATGCATCACCTTGGTACCTTTTAAGGATAGCGTATTTACATTTGAGAGCAACACAAAGAACTTGATACGTAATTTGATGTGGTTTTTTTGTGGTAGGAATGTATAATATTAACCATAACAATAAATTATGACAAAAACCTTTACTGTACAAAGAGAAGAGAGGTTGAGTGATATGTTAAAAAAAAAAAAAAAAAAAAATATGAAAGATGGAATAAAAATCTTTTAAAATAGAAAAGTAAAAAAATGTAAATTCTCATCTTCGAAATATAGCCATGTATACTGCGGGTGACAACTAGAAACATACAACCCAGGAAGATTGCAATAACTGTCTTCTTTGGTATCTCATCTTCTTTTTTTTTGGTTGATACAAAGATTGTTATAAATGAGGAGAATTTTGCAAATAAGGAGCTAGTTGTTTTGATTGAGTTTCCAAATAGGTTTTGAGAGAAAAAGGAGGTACTTAGTACTAAATTCTGTTTTTTGATGGCTTCATGGTGGTAGATTAAAAATGTTCTTTCTCTTTACCATATGCAAAATGCAGATTGATAAGGTATATTTTGTAAAAAAATTGGTGAGGATTGGTTCATAGAAGCAAAGTTTAAGCATTTTCTTGGGTTGTATGTTTCAATGATCATTAATTATTTTAGAAAAATCTTGGAACAGGATTTGATATGTCTTACAATTTAAGTCAACTGTGAGGTAAATATTTGTCATATCTTGTAATAAATATTATAAAAGGGGAAGGATGGAAAGTAAACTCACAACCTTTAAATAATCTTACTCAACGACAAGTGCATTGGTTTCTTTTAGATATTCTTTACATAGATATGTCTAAATGAAAAGCATATTTCATTGCAAACAGAACGATAAGCACCGAAATATTGGTTGTTAAGGCATCAACATCTTCTTGATTGATCTTTTAATTCTGATAGTGACAGACATAAATCTTTAAACTAATCTGTTATTGGATAGGATTTACTTGCTATTACCCAAGTAGTATCTTAGTATGAAATAGTTTAATGACCTTGAAGTCAGCTTTAAATTTCACAACAATTTTAAGATTTATTTTTTATTTCATTTTACTTTCTATGCTATTGACTTTTTAAATCTGTTTACTCTTGCGCTTCAGGGTTTTTTAAGCTATTTGTTGTTGCTTTCTTTTTTTAAGTTTTGTTTTAAAATCAGAAATAAATATGTAACTATATATTTTTCCCTGCACCCTGTGTATGTATTACAATTGCTAATGATAACAGGATTCAATCGTTAATTAACTGACAATATAAAAAGAAAAAGGTTCAAATATGGAGAGAAAAGAAACATTCATTCTAAAATCCAAAAACCCCAAAGTATCTGAAGTAAATAAAAAATCAGAACCTTTTTTTTTCCACCAGTTGCATAATTTTTGGTACCCAACTTTTACAGTTGGGTGAACATCATAGGACAGTTAGAAAATATAAACTTATCATAATAGAGATTTAATGTTAGGAAATAAAACTTTCTTCTTATCCTTACAGACTTATTCCCTATTGTTAGCTATTACATAATAATTATCAATATTCATCAACAAGATAACATGAAAAAAAGGATAATAAAAATGGGATATATTACTGAAACTCGTCGTCCGAGTTGAGCAGGGTTGTCTTCTCATTGAATTTGTTTCGTTTGCCTCCTCCAACACTGCCTTGGCCTGGCACTCCTGAGCCTGCCTGAGGTGCCTTGGCAGACTGCTGAGAGGTGGACGTCGGGTGTGGCTGGGGCTGTTGCTGCTGGGGCGTTGCACCAGCACTACCTGCGGCATTGGTGGCAGGCGACACAGGATTTTTACTTTTGGGGCCAGGGTCCGATTGCTGCTGTTGCTGTTGTTGTTGTTGGTAGTTGGTGGTTGGGTGCTGGTTGTTGTAGTCAGGGGCCCAAGGTCCGTCATGCTGGTCCTCATCCGTTGCCTTGCTCCCCTGCTGGGTGTACTGCTGGTAATTGGGGTGAAAGTTGTGGATGGCATCCTGCAAGGGGTGCACGCAGGCATACACAAACACACACACACACATGCACACAAACAGAAAAATATAAAAGCTGTAAATGTAGACAGAAATTATACTACTTAATCTAACATTAGAACTTTTACCATTTTAGTGTTTGTTCCAGAGATGTATCTTATGCCTATGCAAATTTCAAGATTTTGGCACTATTTCTTTATACTAAGATGAAAAGCTTACGTTTCCCCCATGTGAATATTCCTATACAACTCCAGGGAAACAAGAAACAAAAGGGGGGTAAATAAAAAATAGAAACCATACTCCCCTTAATAAATCATAGAAAATTTCACTGCTGTAGAAAATAAACATCATACATTCATAAGAATACAAGATTTCACACAAATCTTGACTTTGAAATGAGAAGAAAAAAAATTAAGCCTTTAACCCTTCAATTCTAAGGTTATTACTGATCAAACAACTAACTCGACACCAAAAGCTTAAAGATTTTGCATATTTGGTCAGATCCCGCTGTGAAAGGGTTAAATACATGTGTTGCCTACCTGCATGATGTCGCGTGGGTTCATGGTTTCCTTGAGGCTGGAGGAGATTGATTGCAGGGAGACGGTGCGGCCGTGGGTGCTGCTTGCGCTGCTGCTGTACACACTGTGTGGGAAGCCAAACCGGAAAGCCACAGCTGCTGCAAACATCTCCAGACAGATGAGGAAGTTCTGCCAGCCGGCAGACACGGTACCTGTGCCCACTTTTTGGGATCCGTTCTGGGAGTAAATGGGGTCAATGACTCCGGCTTTTTCCAGTATGGCCAGGACCACACCTGTGGGTCGGGGAACATTTAGTGGGTCAGTTTTCAATATACACAAGAAGAGATCAGGACTAAGACATGATAAATTTTATAAAATTTTACTTCATGAAGAGCTTGTTACATTTTCATTAAAAAAAATTCCAACAAGCCTAGTTAGAAAGCTTGTTCTTTGAGCGAGCAAGAGGTGCCATAAATGCTTACTGTTGTAAAATTAGAAACTTGCAATAGCCATTTCAAATAAATGAGTCACTGTCGGTCGTTCTAGTAGCACCAATGCCGGTCAGCAGCTGTTCTAGTAGCCAATGGGTTAGGGGCATATCATGCTCAACAACTGAAACTTTTTATCCAAAAAAGCAAATTTGCTCAACGTTCTTTCACCTTTACAGCTCCCATTGTATTGAACTCTTAATCTTCTCAGACAGGAAGTGTCGAACATCATTTATGAAACACATCAAGACTGAACTTTAATGCTCTGTTTTTTTCTCATAACTCATATTCTTATAGTTATAGATATATTTATCTTTTCCTTCCTTTTCCCTTAATAAGTAGAATTTAATAATTAATCAATTAATTGTAATGTAAAGCGCCTCTGAGCATCAGGAATGGATATTGGTGCTATAAAAGTATTTTATACATTACATTACATATGTTATAAAGGATGATCTATAAATTCATCGGTTGATTTCAAAAGAGACAATGTTCACAAATAATAATAATAATGATATTATCATAATAATATAACACTAGTAAAACAAACCCTTACCTTGCCAAAAGGAGAGGAAAATGACAGATTTGATGATGCAAAACTTGAGGATTGGGTCAAAGGGGCTGAGGAGATCCTTGACCGCAAGGTAGAACATGATAAGGGCATACAGAGCCAGGGTCACAGACAGATTCCCAATGATGGTGATATATAGGTAGCCACTGGCAGGGCTGGGAAACACAGTTAGAAGGGAAGGAAAATCAACCTATGATGACAGTCAGGTGGGCAGTACAAGGGGAGTCTTGAATGAACGAATATCCTATAAATTATGCATGCTTTTTATCCATCATTCTTTGTTACAGGAGTTGTAAGTCTTTTATATATATGAGGGCTATCCTGACATAAGTAGAGAATTTTCGTTATATCAACATTTTAGTTTTCCAAAATAAAACGAACACTTTATGTTTCTTTCACCGCTGGAACAAAGAATGTATTTTGTACATTAAAGATCACTCTATAGTTATAGTTCTCTGTTGTTGTTACTTACGAAAAGTTGCCATCTTTATAGAAGCCAAATGCCTGAAGTAGAAGGGTCAGGACTGCCATGATCGGTTTGATGAAACAAAACTGGAGGGTGGCCTGGAACAAGAGTCAGAAATTCTCATGAGGAAAGTAAACCAATCATAGAAAAGATGGGTGTCAGTGGCTGAATGGCTTCCTTAACTCGCAAGCCACGCTGGTTATAAATACAAATGAACTGGATGCCAGAAAGACAAAGTCATTGGTTTCGTATCCTAGACGAGGTACTTTAAATTAGACAAAGAAATTGAAAACAGAGATGGCAGAAAGGAAGGAGAAGAAAGATTATGTTGGAGGAGGAGGAAGAACTGTTATACACAGTGAAGTCGAGGAAGAAGATAAAGAGGAGGAGGAGGAAGAAGAAGAAGAAGACTATGAAAATGAGGAGGAAGAAAGAAATAGGAGGAGAGGAAGAAAGATTGTATGTCACCTGTTTGCAGAAGCGCAGGAAGCCAATGGTGTACTGCCTGCCTGCAAAACAACAGGTGCATGACATCCAGCTGGACCTTAAAGTAAACGGAGGTCACATTACTACATCAGCATTTCTTAATCATTACAATGAAAACAAAAAAGTCAGTAATATTATCTGGTTTTTAGCTTTTTTTCTTCCTCACCCAATAAACCTACTATGATTCATTAAAAAGAAGGAATAATCAAAGAATTAAAGAGTTCCTGTTTTAAGGTTATATATCATATCCTGGGATTATTCAAAAATCTTAAACAGTGATCATAATACAAAAAGACCAAAAAGGAGGAAAGAACCAGTTTTATAGAGACAAAAAAAAGGAAGAGAACAAGAACCAAGTAAGAGGTAAAGAGGAAAAAATTATCATCACTGCTTAAAGCATAAAGGAAGACATTTGCAATACTCATAGTTTTTTTAACCTTTATTTCTAACAATGTATAAACTGAAAATATACAATACATACTGAGTCACAACTCAAATGCATCATCATATAGCATAATAATAAAAGGTTGAAAAAAAATGCAATTTGCAGTGTTTCTAGATGTCATTGCGGTAGGACACATAAAAGATGACATGTTTAGGTATGGAGTACAGTAATTCATTTCTTTTTTTGTCATGTATCGAAGTGACAAACTGCAATTTATCCATTTAACAAAAAGTAAATGTGATAACATTCAACTCCCTGTTCCACATTAGCATCGCAACAGGTAAGATGTGGGTTTGAAAATGGCCTTCTTGCAGTTGTCCCACAAGGTGCTCAGCATAATGGAAACAGTGATACAGTACTAAGACAAGTAGGTCAGGTGACAGTATGCTATGACTTGGTGAGATATTTGGAGAATTTGTAGGCCTCCTAATTAGCAGATTTCTTTTCAATTGCATTAAAGGTTCTAAAAGACAAAAGAAACTTGTCATATTGTATCATTCGATTCAGAAATGATTTTTCATTTCAACTGTTTCTTTTTTATTTGAAGTTGTTTACTTTGTATTGAGTTATTTTATTTAAAAAAAAATTATGCATTTCTGCAGTGGCTGAGTATACTTTATGCCAGTGTTGGTCTGGCGCATTGAAAAATAAAAGGGGAGAAAAACAAAAAGAATGGGAAACACTAGGATAAAGAAAGCAAAGAAAACAGGGGGAAAAAAAACAGGAAAAGAAAAAAAAATGAAGGTGAGGAGGAGATGGTATTTCAGTAGGCAGCTTACTGGATGGGTTTGCCTCGAATCTCTGACATGATTGCCCCCTCCCCTCCCAGGTACTCGTAGCACAAGCTTAGGAAGCTGTAGATGACAAAAGCTGGCAGGAGGGAAAAGAAACAAAATAGGATAGCAATTATTAGATGGACGACTTCTCTGTACCTTTTTCATTTGTATATTTAAAAAAAATGTTCTCTTCCTTCCTTCCTCCCCCATTGTTTTTTTCTCCTATATCAGTAAAACCTATGTTTATTTGAAGTGAATAGAAAAGAGTTCCTTGCATTATTTTCAATTCCTTCAAGATACAGAACTGCCAATTATCTCAAGGGATTAAAATGTTTTGGTGGCTGTTATTTTTACTGTTTGTTAATTTTTGAGAGATTTATAAGCATAGGGAATAATTATGGCACCAAAACAAAGCAAGGCCATTGATCAAACAATTGTATGGATGTATTTAAAACTTGCATTGATACAAATTTGATCAAATGTTCATGTGATAAGATGATAATAATATTGAAAGACACTTGTGTCATATTTTATATATATTTTCTTTAAATTAAACATAATTATTATTCCTTTACCTGTAAGAACAGTTTTTTGTCTTTTTACCTTTCTTGAATCATTTTGAAACAAGCAGGTACATGCACATAGCAACCATATAATACATTAATTTATATTTTTTATATTTATGGGGGTAACACACACACACGAACACCTTTGCACACATATGTGAACAAGCACCCCCTACCCGCCATAAAAACCTCTCCCCCACTAGTGGGTCCTCATCAACTATTGGATTTGCCAACAGCAGTATGTTTAAAATAGTATAAAAAACTTTATGATTTTGCATTTTAAATAACAGCCTGATCACACCAGAAAATCAGGAAAAGTTTTTGACCACGCAGAAGCAGAGCATTATATGTACCAGTCATAGAAGTCTGTGATAAGTAGAGATGAGTTTTATTCCCATCTTTACTAACTTGTGCCAACGAGCTGGTCTTAGATTTAATTTATGAATAAACAAGCGGTATTGGACACTGCCTCACTCACTCGAAGGGGAAAAAGCAAAAAGGGTTGCTTTCAGAATATGGCAAAACAATGCGATAATGACTTCAAAGTTATTGGGTGTATCATCTCTCTACTCTCTCAACAAGCAGTTTAGTCTTACCTTCGTAGCAGTCCCTGAGGCTGTCAAAGTACACATAGTAGTTGTCATTGTTGAAGAACATGAGACTAAGGAATGAATCAAAAGAGTAGATGGGCACAATGAACAGAACACGCACAATCCATCGTTGCTCATTGGGGCAGGAATAGTAACGGAGGTGGAGGTAAATCTGAAACAACACACAAAAAAAGAGAATAAGTTAATATATTAGATATTTAAAAACTTTAAATACTAGGGAGTGGGAAGGGAGAGAGAGATAGAGACACACAGAGAGAGAGAGAGAGAGAGAGAGAGAGAGAGAGAGAGAGAGAGAGAGAGAGAGAGAGAGAGAGAGAGAGAGAGAATAAAACACTTTGTTTTATGACATGGTGTAAATGTACACTTTCTTAAAAAGCATGGCAGTGTATTTTCCCCTCTCCAGTATTCACACAAACACAGATCTACATCCATACACTGCTCTCTCCCTCCCTCCCTCTCTCTATATCTCTCACTCTTTCTTCTCTCCTCTAAGTTCCTGTTCTGCCGAGCTAGTGTGTCTGTTTCAATGTAATTCACACCATTTTCCCCCCACCAACTTCCTTGATTTTGTTTTGATTTATCACATTTATCATTAACCTCATTATACTCGTTCACCTATCTCATCATCCCTTAGTCATTGCCTAGGTTACAGTATTCAGCACCTCAATAGAAGAATAACTAATCCTGTGTTTCAGTGATGAAGTCACATGTGATAATCCTACACACACCCACAAAACCAACATATTATTATAGTGGTTGGAGTCATGACAGACCAGGGATGGTTTAGAGAGAAAGAGAAAGAGAAAGAGAAAGAGAGAGAGAGAGAGAGAGAGAGAGAGAGAGAGAGAGAGAGAGAGAGAGA
>JAUEKZ010040623.1:4392-17701 GCA_031471865.1 Melibe leonina | reverse complement strand
ATGGACAGACACATGTCATCCCAGTCCCGAGTGAGACCAGGACACGCGCACACATCCAGGACAAAGAGTTAACCCTTCCACAGCGAGGTCTGATTATAAACTCAACAATATTGTGCAGAGTTTACACACGTTCTTATACCAGATAAATCAGATAATAAAGCGGCCAAAAATTCAGGCTTTTTGACATATTATGTCAGTTAGCTAAATTCAATCTAATTTATCAGGTATAAGAACAAGCAAATCTTGAAGTTTATATATAGACACATATAATGTATCTAGTTTGTAGGTTGGTTAGAAATACTCTTAGCATGGGAAGGGTTCAAGAAGACGGAACAAAAACCCCACAAGGGCACGAACTGCCCCCATTACTCGCCACCGCTGGAAAGAGGCAAAATGTTTTTGGATTCTACGTCTTCCCGTAGTCTGTGGTGAGTGCGGCATTTCTTACGTAAGCGCAGCAAAACCAGGATGGACAGCGGGATAGTTATGGCTAGAACCAGTGCAAGGACCACATAGGAAATCGGCACAAAGAGCTTGGCACGACTCGTCTCCCCACTGATGGCACACTTGGTGAAATTGTCTGAAAATAAAATCAGATTAAAATTATTTTTTTTAATTTTAAAAATCAAATAAGGGGAAAAAGAAATAAAACTTAAATTAAAAATTAATTAAAAAAAAAAAGTAAAATCTTTAAATGTAAATTGAAGCTTCAGGAAGTTAATAAGATCAAATGGAGTTAAAAGTTAGACCAAATCAACCTTTTGGCATGATGTCAGTTCACTGAAATCTGATTTATCTGGTATAAGAACTTGAACATTTTGAAAGTTTTGCATATTTCTCTTCAGTTAGAATCAGACCCTGCTCCCGCTGAGAAAGGGTTAAACGAAAACAAGACAGGAAAGAGAAATTGTCAAAGACAATGATGGGTGCTTATATGACCATAGCAGTTGCAAGTGCCCTAAAACTCTCAACAAACAAACAAAACAAAGACAATGAAGAAAAAAATTCCAAGGAGTTCTTTCTTTCTTTTAGAAGGAGTCTGATTATAATGACATAGAATATTCACAATGTCCCAGGAACACAATCACATCGCTGGCAAGAAAACGGAATGTTATAATATTGTGATTGTGGCAAAAAAAGAGAAACAACAAAAAAGAAAAAAATAATAATTGTGAGTTTGATAATCAACAAATTAAAAGAGAAAAAAAAAAAAAAAGAAAAAAAAGAAAGAGTTACATCGGCTATGGAATGATCAACTGTCAATACAAAAAGGGCCGGGGGAGGATGGTGGGCAGTCATAGAAACAAGGATAGATTGGGTAGAAAAAAAAAGAAAACAAGGGGAGATAATTGGTTTTTTTTTCAGAGGCAACCAAAGACCTGAAAGCATTTACCAAGTACAAGGTAAAACTGGGGAACTGTGGCCAGTGCTTTGGTTCAGTGACACTGTCAGTGACAAAATTAGTGACATATGTGTGATTGTGACAAAATTAGTGAGATATGTGATTGTGACAAATGTAGTGACATATGTGATTGTGACAAATGTAGTGACATATGTGATTGTGACAAATGTAGTGACATATGTGATGGTGACAAATGTAGTGACATATGTGATTTGGTGACAAAATTAGAGACATATGTAATTGTGACAAATGTAGTGACATATGTGATTTTGTGACAAAATTAGAGACATATGTGATTGTGACAAAATTAGTGACATATATGTGAATGTTTATGAGGCAATAAATTCTGACACTAACTTGAAACTTTTGGAGACTGGCCAACCAGCTATGGTGACAGACCAGTCAGAATTTTTTAGTTTTTTAAAATATTTTGGCCCAAAAATTCAGGATTTTGGCATATGTCATTCACTAAAATCTGATATAAGAACAGGTACATTTTCAAGATTTTGGTTACTCGAGTGGGTTAGAATCAGATCTCGCTGTGAAAGGGTTAAGCATTGTCCCAATCCTGGTTTGCCAATCCGAATGCTTCAACGTGTACTGTCTTTGTGTTATCTTTGGTCGTCCTAAATATGTTGGTCCAGTCTAAGGTAAAAACCTAGCGACATTTTTAGGACAAGAAAGCTCTCGCTCTGAAAATCAGGATCCTCGACATCTTTGCATACTTTTTTGACCTTTTCAGATAATATTTACATATATTTTGGAATCCCCAGAGTAAGAGGAAAAGAGGCAGACCCAGAATATCATGGAGGAGAGATGTTAAGGCATATGCCGAGAGATTGGGGAAGACTCGAAATGAAATGGAGAGACAGATTTGAGATACGCTGGAGATGGAATAGAGATCATTCGAGAACGATGGTTGATGGCCTTTGCTCCACAGGGAGTGCAGAGAATAGAGACAGAGAGAAAGAGAAAGTGAGAGAGAGAGAGAGAGAAAATAGAGAGAGAGATAGTTTGAGAAAGAGATGGAAAGAAAAGAGAGAGATATAAAGAGATAGACAGACAGAGAGAGAGAGAGAGAAAGAGAGAGAGAGAAAGAAGAAAGAGAGAAATAGATAAAGAGAAAAGAGTTGAGATAGACAGCAGCGATGCCAGCGCAAAAAGACCAAAAGGAGGAAAATAGCCAGATTTATCGAGACAAAGAAGTCAAATAAAAGAGCCAAATAAGAGGTAAAGAGGAGAAAATGTCATCAAAAAAGAGGAATTCCTCCTTTTGAGGAAAATTTGTATCACTGAGACAGACAGAGGGAGAGAGACAGACAGAGGGAGAGAGATAGACAGAGATATAGAGAGAGATAGAAAGATGGAGAGATAGAGAGAGAGAGATATATAGAGAGAGAGACAGAGTGAGAGAGATATAGAGTGAGAGAGACAGACAGAGTGAGAGAGATAGACAGAGTGAGAGAGATAGAGGGATAGAGAGAGATAGAGAGAGATATAGAGAGAGATAGACAGAGTGAGAGAGATATAGAGAGATAGACAGAGTGAGAGAGATATAGAGAGATAGACAGAGTGAGAGAGATAGACAGAGTGAGAGAGATATAGAGAGATAGACAGAGTGAGAGAGATAGACAGAGTGAGAGAGATATAGAGAGATAGACAGAGTGAGAGAGATATAGAGAGATAGACAGAGTGAGAGCGATATAGAGAGATAGAGAAAGTAAAGCTACAATGCGGCAATCGGAAGGTACTCACCACTGGAGGAAGGGGGAAGAGGTTGGATGGGATGGAAGACGACACGATTGGCAGGGTCCGGCAGCGGACAGGAAGTCGTGGCAAAGCCCACGCGGCGATTGGCACGGTCAAAGACCACGTAGAACGCTTCCAGGAAAATGGCGCCCAAGATGGTTCCAACGGTGGATTTGTGGAAGCCAAACTTGACACAGGAATGGTTGATTAACGGGTCGGTCAGGTGAGTGACGGGCCGTAGATAGTGCTGGGGAGCAGAGAAAATAAATGTTTGAAGCTTTCTTTCCCCCCCCCCTCCCCCCTTTTATTTTTTTATATATCACCTCTCTAACTCTAGGTATTGTATGTAGAAAACATGAAAAGAGCCAAAACAAGAATAATGATTTTAGTTTGGTTTTTGATTGCTGCCTGTTTAAAGCTTTCTCCGTGGGTTTACGATTCTAACCAAACAGAATAATATGCAAAAATCTTCCAAATTAACGTGTGCCCTTAGACTAGATAAATAAGATTTCAGTGCACTAAATTTCAGGCTTGTCGCATGTGTCAGCTCACTGAAATCTGATTTATCTGGTATAATAACAGGCAAATCTTGAAGAGTTTGGTGTCCTTAGCAGTGAAAGGGTTAAAAATGATTGCTATTTTATTGTAGTCCCATTACCTGAGGGCTGAGCCTGAGGAGGAAAGACGACGTCTCCGAGCTCATCATGCCAAAAGTGACGACAGGAAAGGCCTTGAACACAGACGCCATGTCATCGTAACACATGACATCGTCCCCGTCAAAAAAGGCCTGATGTGGCACATTGACAGTACCCTGCCTCTGCAGTCGGAGGAAAAGAGTCAAATTGGAAATAATATGCAACGCTGTTACAGGACAAAGCCAAAGAAAGCAGAAACATGAGAAAAATAGAAAAGTGTCTGTAGTGGGATTCGAACCCTGGACCCTATATTGACGCCCTTTGGCTGACCAACAGCACAAGACTGCAAGCCTATCCACTTGGCAATCCGCTACCCTTACCACAGCACCCATCGCCTGGCCACTAGCACAAGACTGTGAGTCTATCCACTTGGCAATCCGCTACCCTTACCACAGCACCCATCGCCTGGCCGATAGCACAAGACTGCGAGTCCATCCACTTGGCAATCTGCTACCCTTACCACGGCACCCATCGCCTGGCCACTAGCACAAGACTGCGAGTCCATCCACTTGGCAATCTGCTACCCTTACCACGGCACCCATCGCCTGGCCACTAGCACAAGACTGCAAGCCTATCCACTTGGCAATCCACTACCCTACACACTACAAGGAATGGAAACTAGGTCTAATGGCCTGTTTTGTTTACGTCCATGAGGACTTGGCCAATCATATACAAGATAATAACCAAAAAAAAAAATTTAAAAAAAATACACACAAATATATACATTCATAACTTTACTTTCAATGAATTTTTAAAAATCAGTATTTTTTGTGCCGCAAAAAGAAGCTCCAATTTTAGCCTGCTCTTATTAAACATGTGCAGAAATGAAATAAAAAGGAAAAAATGTTCCGTTAATCACAAAGACTTATGATTTATAAAATTCGCCATAGAGTGAATTATCATAAGTAATGTTAAATGGTACACAAAAGCGTTAAAATCATTTCTGTCTTAAAGTTAAAGTTAAAGTGGAGGCTTTTATAGCGCTGATATCCACAAATTGTGCTCATCACACTTGACACTTTTACTTTTTAATCTCCTCACTGTAAGAGAATCAAATATTTCCATGTCAGTTATATCGTAATTTGTGAATCCCTTGCCTTGCCTGTATGTAAAAATGACGACTTGTAAAATAATTTCGCCATTGAGGAATCAATTCATAAAGTTATCCTTTCTTGTCGGGCTATGTACCACTGTAAAAAGGGAGGAGATCGCTAGGCCAGTGGTTATCAAAGGTGAAACAAACTAACCCTAACCCCCTTTGTTTCACCTTTGTACCATGACAAGAGATAGAACCAAAGCATGAGTTGATCCCAACCTACCTTCAGCACATTCCAAATCCTTTTCTGGACCTCCATGAAGACCGTTGTAGGGAGATGTACGGCAGTCGTCCCCGTGTCAACTATGGTCCTGTCCGTGTTCAGCTGCATTAACACATTCATGTTCCATCGACACACAGACAACACATCAACAAACAAATAGACAGGCACATAGACACACAAAAGACAGACAGACACACATGAACAAACAGACAGATACACAGACACACAAAAGACAGACAGACACACACACAAGATTTTTAAAAATTAGAAAGTGCAACTTAAACCAAAGATTTTTTCAACCTAGTTTATTTGTGAATAACAATTTCAGAGACTCAACATTTTTCTTTTTTGTGTGTGTGCAAAGACAGAGACTGTAGCACCAAAGGCCTCTACTAAGGAATTATAATAAATAGGAACAGTGCAAAGACTGGTTGGCCCAGTGGCAGTATCCTGTGACTGGGGTAAGATTGTCAAGTGAGCTTTCAAGTATATCTCTGCGGGGCGCAGAAAAATATGTTGTCTAGAGAGTACATCTATATTGACATTTATAATCAGACAGGTAAAACACTGCTCATGGCCAGTTACTCATTTTACACCTAAGTATGGTGAAAAAATGTAAGGCAAAGCAAATAGTCTTTCCAAGGTTTCAAATTTGCAGTGTCACATTTCACATGACGGGTTCGAACCAGTGACCTATCAGTAACAAAGCCAACTGTCTACCCACTAGGCCCCAGGCAAAAGCTCACTCACCTCTTTGCAGTCGAGAGCCAGTGACTTCCCGTCCACTTGGAGGTCAGTGAGGATAACATCGTAAAACCACTCCCGGTGGATCGGTGCGTAGGTGAACTCGCTGGTACCCAGCTCTGGTAACACGCCTCCCAGAATCTGCAACACAGTAACACACCATGGGACAAAGGACATGGGACACAGTCAGTGTGTCGGTCAGGCAATACACACCAGTGCAATCTGAATAAAAAGTAAGGCTTTTGGCATATATGTCAGTTCACTGAAATCTGATTTATCTGGTATAAGAACACGCACGTTTTGAGGATTTTGGTGTCTTTAGCAGTGAAAGAGTTAAAAGGATTGAGAGCCCCTTCCACGAAAGGCGTGGCGTACTTACCAGGGATCCTGCCTTCAGGGCCTGCTCGTGGGAGTGGACAAAGGCTGAACCACACAGCTGCACAGAGAACACGTCTGGCACGCCTGGGAAGGAGTGACGCATCGAGTCCCAGAATGGCACTATGGAGGGGTCCGGCTGTGGGGGGGGGGGGGGGCGGATAGGCACGAGCAAAAGAAGATCAGCACTAGCACAAATGGACAAAGGTAACACATCACCACGGTTCAATACAAAAAAGTACAGCCCGCAAAACAGAGTTACCACTCATGGTAACTCTGTTTTGCGGGCTGTACTTTTTCAGCAGGACTGTCTGAAGATCAGTTTAAAATTGGTTTACTTTGTTTTATTGCTTTACTTCCACTCTTACAATCATTGATTTAATGAAGAAAAAGACTTCTCAATGCTAAGGTTATTTCTCAAACTAGTATCTAGATACATCGAGTTGGTCAAGATTTGCCTGTTCACAGAGCAGATGAAGCAGATTTCCGTGGACTGACTGACATATAAGCCAAAAGCCTGAATTTCACTGAAATCTCATTTATCCACTATTATAAGAACATGTAAATTGTGAAGATTTTGCATATTTTCTTTTCGGTTAGAATCAGACCCTGCAGTGAAAGGGTTAGGATGGTGAGATTGGAACTTAGTATTTATCAACGATAATGAAACTTGTGCACACAACAAGGGGTCAAATTATTTTCCAGTCATCCATGAACATTGTTAAGGGGAGCGGACAGCTCAAGTGGTTAGCTCGCTGTCCGTGCTGCCGGCCAGGCGATGGGTGCCCCACTCTGGAAAAATGTTTTTCTGTTTCTCCATTTTTTCTGATTTCCTTGACTTTATCTCGTTTCTGCACTGCATACTCTCTCAAGTTTGTCTCAACATTGTTATACTTGTGCACACCTCATGTGTCACTCCTCCTTCATTCATCGCCACCATTTTGATCTACTTCTCTTCTCCTGGAGCGATTCGATGGATGAGTATTGTTACGATATAGCGTTGTTTGTTCATATTTTCATTATTTTGTTTTGTTGAGTCTGTCCAGAGGAAGGCCTAAGACCGAAACGTAGACGTGATTTTGTCTTTGTCTTTCTCATGCCCGTTCTTATTATTAACATTTCTCTTCCTTACTCTACCACAGGCTGAGCAGTCCATTTTGATATCACCCTGTCAAATTATTTCAATGAAACATGACATATCACGTTTCTCACCTTGGCCAAGAAGGGGTATCCTAATCCCATGATGCCCTGCCACATGCCGTTCACTGGATAAAAGTTCTCCGACCTCTGGATGCATGCGATGTTGACCCAAGCGACCCTATCAGGGGCAGAGGTCAAGGCGACTCTGTCACTGCCAAGGACACCAGACCAGGAAGCCCCCGTGTACTTCACGCTCACCTCTGTCGTCTTCTCTTGGTACGTACTGGAGCTGTAAGGGATTGAAACGAAACGTGATGGCAATCTGCAATGGCTTACCGTACCACAAGGCCACTTTGGCCAGGTGGATTTAATGAGGGAAACTTGGAGATGATGTGACAACCATAAGCTACAACTGCTAGATTCAGATAGCACCAACTATCTCTCAAAGAAGTATGAAAGCCACTAGGAGGGTCGATAAACACAAAATATACGATCATACCGTCAAAAGTTCAATAATTTTCTACCAATCTATTTGAAAAAAAAAAAAGCAAACAATTTTTCACTTTTAACTTTAACCCACTCACCTCTTAGGATGGAAGTAAGTGGTTATGTTTTCTGTCGGCTCACAGGCGATGGCAAAGTTTGAACTGCCAGTATCAATCAAAACTTGAAGCTTTCGAGACGACAGCCAAACAGGAAAAATATAAAACAAACGTCAGTATTGCAGGCTACAATCATTCATCAATGTTTGTTTAGTTATTTTGATTACCTCCCCTTAATACCGCATCATGCAGTGTTGGGGCCCAGCTCTATGTCTGGTTACAAATGGAGCAAAGGGACATTTATATAATTGACATAATTAGAACCACCCACTGACTATGAGGTGGACTCAAGGGTTTACAATGTTTTCCACTCTGTTCTTCTATGTAGACTATCTATATATATATCAAAATATGTCAAATGTTTTTCTAAAAAAACTAAACAAACAAAAGAAAAAAGAAAAATGGAAAAAAAAGACATTGAAATTTTTCATAAAGCCATCTTTTCACCTGTTGGGGAGGAGTGCCGATGTTGACAGTCAGGAAATAGCCTTCCCCCGACTCCCCTATCAGGTTGTTGACCATGGCTGAAAGGTTGAACTGTTGCGTAGCCCCTCTCTCGGATCTGTGGAGCCTCGCCCCCTCCTCCCCACGCCGTCCCCGCTGAAGCGAACTGAAGTCGTATTTCTTTAACGGCAGTTTGATCAAATTCGCTGAGATATTTTCCAAGAAAAGATTTAAAACTAGCAACTGCACTAAAAACTTGGCAAGACAAATGGAATATTTGCCTCCTGCTTTCTGTTGGCCATGAAACCAGAGACTTGGCGTCTGGCAAAAAGACTCTTGAATCTTCCCCATTCTTGCAACCAAAGATTATCTAGATATGTCCTTCCAATTTAGAATTTCGTTATCATCAAGTCGCTATTCCATGTTGAAGTCATGCAGCATTAAATGTCACACATAATCAGCTGGCTCTCACTGTTTCAGTCACACAGTCAATGGAAAACCATGATGCCTTTAATATTCTCGACACTGTGGATGAAAATTTAAAAAATAAAATAAAGATCTTTATCTAATGCACACGATTTATCTAAAGATGTTTAAAATCAAGTCTAAATGGACGAGATAGATATCTAGAGATGGCCTACAGATAGCGATAGACAGATTATAGAGAAAAGAGGGAGAGACAGAGACAAATATAGATAGAGATAGATATAAAGAGAGAATGAGATCACGATACACATCAAACTTTTCAAGACACCCTATGATGGGTACAAGAAGCTTTTGCTTTAGCTCTACAAAAAGACCAGGCAAATCTTGAAGATTTTGATGTCTAGACCTAGAGTAAGTTGTCTAGTTCGATTAGAAATAACCTTAGAATTGAATGGGTTAAATATCATTGGGAACTGAGTTGGAGTATAGACCTAGCTAGACGTCTCCTAGAAAACAATTGAGATCCGTTTGTGAGCTAACAGAGGCATCCTCTCTAGACTATGGATTGGGTCTATACTATAATATAGTCTAATGATATGAACCTAGGGTCTAAGAGAAAAGCAAGAAAACATCGTAAGAACACATTTCAATTCTAGAGAGACTAACAAAACACCACAGGCTCTGTCATAATAATAAATTCGAAGAAATGTGATAAAATGAGCTTACAGAAAAAGTAAACTGAAACTTTTTAGAGTATCAAAACTTTCACTAAGTTGGACAACTTGACTCCCATCTCCAACCAAACTGAAACTTCCTAAAGTAAGTGCAGGAAAACAGTGGCATGAAGCAGTTCTGACAGTTTCACAACTTTTTGCCACAACCAATCGCTGAACAGCAGTATCGAGTTTGTCTCGCTCTCTCTCCCTCACTCTCCCCTCTCTTTCTCTCCTCCCTCTCTCTCACACACGCACACACTCTCTCTTTCACTCTTTCTCTCCCACACACACTCTCTCTCTTTCACTCTCTCTCCCCTCTCTCTATCGTTCTCTCTCTCTCACACACACACTCTCTCTCTCTTTCTCTCTCTTTCTCTCTCTCACACACACTCTCACTCTCTTTCTCTCTCTCCCCCCCTCTCTCTCTGTCACTCTCTCTCTCTGTCACTCTCTCTCACACACAGGCTGTCTCTCTCTATTTTTCCCTCTCTCACACACACTCTCTCTTTCACTCTCTCCATCTCTCTCTCACACACACACATACACACTCTCTCTCTCTTTCACTCTCTTTCTCGCTCTCTCTCACACACACATACTCACTCTCTCTCTTTCACTCGCTCTCTATCTGCTCACTCACTCACTCTCTCTCATACACACACTGTCTCTCACACACACACTGTCTCTCTCACACACACACACTGTCTCTCTCTCTCTCTCTCTCTCTTTTTCTCCAGCTGCAATCGACACGGGTGATTCACACGTGTTTTATAATAGCTAACATTGATATATAATACACAGAAATCGTCCCAGGTGGGGCTATAATTAAAGACATATTATTATAATATGTGACCCCGGTACAAAGGTCACGTTTGACGTCATAATGACAACATATTTTCATTCAGCCAGCAAGAGCAAGGAACCATAACATTAAAATTTGTATATTTCCCCTCTCAATTAAACCATTACACAATTCTCTCTGTGTGTGTGTAAGTACGATGCTTGCATTGTTGTGAGTGTTTTGACCCAACGCAGTCGTCAGTCTTTTAGAATAACAGTAATAATTATATATATGCATAAAAAAATCACGCACACACGGACAATATCTAATATGATTTGAATTTATATGGTTTTTTCTTCCACACAAACAATTAACCTTTCTTGCCCACCTTCGACGGGAAAAATACAATTAAAATCCCCTTCCAACCCCCGCCAAAAAAAAAAAGAAAAAAAAAGGAATAAAAAAAACCCCTATGGATTTTAATAGTTTGATCGATCATAATATTACTCAGGCCCTTTTAGTATTTGGGACTTGGTAGGTAGGGTTGTCATTGTTTGATTGATTTCTTCTTAATAGATTCGTTGTTCATAAAGGTGTGTGTGTGTATGTGTGTGTGTGTGTGTGTGTATGTGTATGTGTGTGTGTGTGCTGAGGGCAATTTATTGAGTGTAACAGACTGACCCATAATACCAAAATGATTAAATATGTTAGTGTGTGTGTATATGTGTGTGTGTGTGTCCCCGAAATGATTAAATATGTTAGGGTGCGTGTGTATGTGTGTGTCCCCGAAATGATTGAATATGTTAGTGTGTGTGTATGTGTGTGTGTGTGTGTATACTTTTATTCATCGAATAACGGAAATTATGAATTAATAATAATAATAATAATAATAATAATTTAAACTATATTTATTCCAAAGGGGAAATACTGTTTACAATTGCAATCACAGTCGGTATAAACTAAAAAATGCATGGTAAAAGTAGTCATTGTAGAATAGATAAGTATTTGTTAAAAAGGATAGATGTATAAATACTTAAATAGAAGTTAAATTATCACAGCGACAATAATGTAAAGATTTATAAATAATGCATAATATTATAGAAATGACGATAAAACTATATTATCAATGTAAGACAATGTAAAAAGACAGAATCAACTACCTAGTATTGTCAATGTAGATTGACACCCCAGTTGAGCTGTACTAAAAAGATGTTATGAAAGAATCGGGCAAGACCACACGATTTCAAAAAGAGCACAGTGGTTGTATATCGATTTATCGATCAGGGTAGGATAAACAAAACTACTGCAAAGGTTGAGTCGGATGATTGGGGTTGTGTTTCATGCATATTTGGATGTGGGGTGGAGATTTGTGTGTGTGTGTGTGTGTGTGTGTGTAGGGGGGAGGGGGGGGGGAGGGAGGGGGAGGGAGGAGAGATAACCACATGTAATGTGTACATATACATATTCATGAGTTGCTTCCCCTGAGTGTAAGCCTCGTCATTTGGAAAATGTGGAAATGATGTTTAAAGATTGTTGGGAGTCTCTGGTGTTGTGTTTGGAGAAAGAGGAGAACAAAAGGCTGGGTGTGTGAGTGGGTGGATGGATGGATAGATGTGTGAGTGAGTCGATGGATGGATGGATGTGTGAGTGGGTGGATGGGTGGAGTGGACGAATGTATGGATGGGTGGATGGATGTGTGAGTGGGTGGATGGTTGGATGAATGTGTGAGTGGGTGGATGGATGGATGGATGTGTGAGTGGATGAATGGATGGATGTGTGAGTGAGCGGATGGATGGATGGATGTGTGAGTGAGTGTATGGATGGATGGATGTGTGAGTGAGCGGATGGATGGATGGATGAGTGACTGGATGGACGGATGGATGGATGTGTGAGTGAGTGTATGGACGGATTGATGGATGTGTGAGTGAGTGGATGGATGGATGGATGTATGTGTGAGTGGATGGATGGATGGATGTGTGAGTGAGTGGATGGTTGGAAGGATGTGTGAGTGAGTGGATGGTTGGATAGATGTGTGAGTGAGTGGATGGATGGATAGATGTGTGAGTGAGTGGATGGATGGATAGATGTGTGAGTGAGTGGATGGATGGATAGATGTGTGAGTGGGTGGATGGTTGGATGGATGTGTGAGTGAGTGGATGGTTGGATGGATGGATGTGTGAGTGAGTGGATGGATGGATGGATGTGTGAGTGAGTGGATGGTTGGATGGATGTGTGAGTGAGTGGATGGATGGATGTGTGAGTGGATGGATGGATGGATGTGTGTGTGAGTGGATGGATGGATGGATGTGTGAGTGGATGGTTGGATGTATGTGTGAGTGGATGGATGGATGGATGTGTGAGTGGATGGATGGATGGATGGATGTGTGAGTGGATGGATGGATGGATGTGTGAGTGGATGGATGGATGTATGTGTGAGTGGATGGATGGATGGATGTGTGAGTGGATGGATGGATGTATGTGTGAGTGGATGGTTGGATGGATGGATGGATGTATGTGTGAGTGGATGGTTGGATGGATGGATGGATGGATGTGTGAGTGGATGGATGGATGTATGTGTGAGTGGATGGATGGATGGATGGATGTGTGAGTGGATGGATGGATGGATGTGTGAGTGGATGGATGGATGGATGGATGGATGTGTGAGTGGATGGATAGATGGATGTGTGAGTGAGTGGATGGATGGATGGATGTATGTGTGAGTGAGTGGGTGGTTGGATGGATGTGTGAGTGAGTGGATGGTTGGATGGATGTGTGAGTGAATGGATGGATGGATGGATGTGTGAGTGAATGGATGGATGGATGGATGTGTGAGTGAATGGATGGATGGATGGATGTGTGAGTGAGTGGATGGATGGATGGATGTGTGAGTGAGTGGATGGTTGGATGGATGTGTGAGTG
>JAUEKZ010040402.1:0-17705 GCA_031471865.1 Melibe leonina | reverse complement strand
ATAGTTTTATCCAATGTAATAATGTATGAATTTTATCATCCCTGTCAAGTGTAACCTCTAATGTTCAATGTTATTTGTCTGGAAATTGTACATTTGCACTTTAAGCATGTTGTGAACGGGGTAAAGCGCATTATAAAAACTTTGTATTATTATTATTATTATTATTTTTATTTCTGTGTCTTTACTGTTATCTTACTTTACTTCATTCTTTGGTTCTAGAAATACAAAAATGTTATTTGATTAATTACTCTCCTTTCAAAATATCATTTTTAAGATTGTCTAAAATCAGGTATTGTGGTAAGTAAAGGGAAGAATATAAGACACAATCAAACATTAAGAAATTTAACTGTCAAAAAATTGGAAAATTAACTGATGCGGAGAAAAATGTGTGTTTGATAGCACGATTTCAGACTATAGATTTTTCATGGATTTGTCAAAATATTATGTCGTAAATGTATCTAAACAAAGCACTTAGAGAAATTTTATGTATCTGTAATTATAATTTAAATACTCACTTACTCTATTCATAATTAAACAGAAATACTTTTCCAAACATAAAATGAAGTAAAAGTATGTCCTTTAGAGCCAAATGGTCCATGAACCCGGAGCTTATCTCAGTTTTTGTAGCGTAAATGACAATGGTTTCCAGCTTCTGGATAGGATGCTAGTCTATTGCAGATTACTTTCCCCAACCAAAATTGTGGATTAGTACCCATTTTACACCTGGCAATAGGAGTAAATTTCCTTGCCCAAGGAAAAATTGAAGTGCCACTGGTAGGAAGTGAACCCGTGCCCCCCGGGTTCTGTGCTGTGTCACTACCAGTTTGGCCACCATGACTCCTAAACTCCTAAACCAGGAATTCAGACATCCCCACAGCAAGTTTAGTAGAATCAGGGAGTACCAAGTAAAGGTATTGCTGTGGACACAGTAATGTAGGAAAGGCCATATGCAAGTACTATACTCCTAAACTTTAAATGAAGTCAAATATCAAAGAAGTACCATTAACAGGTGTCCATTCTGTGATGGATTCCCCACTATTGCACACAAGACTGCTGTTTCCTGGGTTGACTGCTCCATTCTCGTAGCAGACGTTATCAATTCTGCAAACATCACCCTAAAAATTTATAGAAAAAATTGTTTTCACTGATTTTGAAAGGATAAAAATAAATAATCCAGTTTAAAAGCCATAATAATGTTTTTTTATTCTGAAAAGTTATATTTCGTCAATTAATTTTTCTTGTTTAGTCAGTTTTATTTGTTTGAACTAGATATCTGCTGTCTATTATGTAAATATTTTGACATTAAAGAATCATACAAATGCTTCTACGAGAATGAAATGCCAGTTTATTATTAACCATATTGGCAAAAGTGTACTTAAAACTCAATAAATTCTCAGTAGAAAGAATACAACCAAGCTGAAAAGATTTTACTTACCCTATCAGTACACCCACTTTCTGTGCAAACATGACAGTTTGAATCATAGGTGATGAAATACAAGGGCTGACTTGCATTTTCCCCATTGTTGTTGCTGATCGAGACTGCCCAACTGTCTGTCCCGTTCACGTTACATCGCACTTCATATATACTGATGAAAGTTGCATCAATGATCACGTTCGTTGTATTGACAGATATCTCCGTCTCACTTATCTGATCAAAGAGAAGATATAAAACAATTACATTCTCAAAAAATTTTTATTCTTTTGATTCAATTTATCAAGAACAAGAATTAAAAACTAAACTAAAAAGTTTTTGTAACAAGCAGCACTTTTTTGTAAATATCAAAAAATGATAAAACTTTTGAGAATATGTCACAACTTACTATCAATCTATTCAAGACACACTGTAACTTTCTGGAAGAAGAACTCTTTGCAAAATTTTTGCCAACAACAGTGATCCTGGAGCATCCAAACTGATCTTGCTGAACGTCACATACTGGGCCTTGAGTGATGCTGGTAGCAGTTGGAGGAATTCTCAAATCAATTGAACAGTCAAATCCACCAAAATCAGATTTACAAAGACACAGGTATCCTGCGAACAAAACAAAAAATACAGACACACAAAATACCTACAGTGCGGGGATGAGATTTGATCAAATAACAGAGCCCTTCAGACTCTGAGCATTAATGATGACAAAGTATTGTACCACAAAGATGACATTTATAATGTTGGTGGAAGTAATATTTTAAAATACTTAAAAGTAAAAAAAAAACAGCCATCATATTTATAATGATTAAAACAGGAAGAAATGTGATTTAGGTGCTGATCTAAATGGTTGGGCTTGACTAGTAAATCTTTTCTACAAGTTGAGAAAGTTATTTTTTTATTAGTTTTATGACATTTTTTCTCATTATCTGAACTGTCCATTCATTTTTATCTCATAGCTGTGGGTTGTTTTTACCTGGAAAACACTGTCTTCCATTATTGCTGCAGTCAGAGGGACAGAAGGCTATTTGTTTCACCTCAACTTCCAAAGTGATTTGTGTGAAACACTGTACTTTGATATTATTCAACATGGTCTGCACCCACGAGAGTTGATCTGTCATCTTTGGAAAAACATACCAAAAGGTGAAATTTTTATCAAGTTACATGAAAAATAAAATGTAGACATAAATGAAAATGGAAAAAATAACAAACATTCAAAATTAATCAGAAGAAAATAATATTAATTAGATGAAAGTGTTTATTTATATGCAAGATGCTGTGAATAAATGGAAATGAGTGAAATGTTTGAAGAAAATATCAACACAACTGACTTGTATTTAAGGGGTTGGAAAATATCAAGGAAAACACATTGTTTTACAAATCACAAAACTGTTTTTTAAAAATTGAATCTTACTACTCATTTCGTGCCAATCAATGACTCATTGTTGATATAAGTTTGCAATTTGGGACTGATCAATAATACATCGTCAATATGGCAGACTTAGTATTTTCATTTTAGTGTGCTTTCTTGTAAAACTTGCGACACTACCACTATGAACAATAACTCTCAAAAACTAGTCCCTTGACAATTGAATGCCTTTGAACAGGTTTTCTAACACATGTTCATCTGTTTACAATGCTTACACAGACTAAGTCTCAGATTTGTTAAATACAAACTCATAAGGCTAAAACTTGCTTGAATGATGAGAGGTGATTTTTAAACATTTTTTTACAGCTGTACCAGTATCATCAGATACAACTTTTACAACAACCCTCTGTCTCCATGACAATAAAGTTTATATTTCTTTTGTCTTATAAAAAGGTGTCTGTCTGCAACTGATTGGTCCAATATTTAGATGTCTACGATGATATTTGCTAATGCTATTTGGACTAAATCTTTGACTCAACAAAAGAAACGTAACTGTATTTGGGTTCTCATACAAAATCTGATATGCTGACCTTGATATCATCAATGCAGTTTGCAATGGCTAGATCAAAGTCCACATTTAAATCAGTAGAGTTGCAACCAGAGTTTTCCAGAGTTGAGTTTCCAATAGCATCAATGCAGATCTTGCGAACGTCCTTTAATTCTAACCCTGAAGGCGTTGGCCAAAGCGTGTCCTTATAGAGAAACAAGACAACATAAATTTACAATGTCAGCAAGTTTGCTTTCAAAGACATTTTCCAAATTCAATTTTTTTCCTTCTCTTGAAAGTAAAAATATATACATATGGATATACATTCAACTCTTCTTTTTATCAGTTCCACAATTAGGTTTGAAAAATAATAATTTCCAATTAATGAGTAGTTTGAAAAGTCAGCTGAAGAGAATTTTTCTATGACAATAATGAATATAAATAACTGAAAACTTAATAAAAAAGAAATTGATTGAACAAAATTGTCTTTATTTTACCCCGATCTCAAAAGTGTATGTTATATCAAATTCAAAGTAATCAATGATGATCTCTGTGTCAAAGCATTGCTCAGGTTCAGCTGCAACCTCCAGCAAGTCTATTGTGATGTCTTCATCTGTAAGGAGAAAAAATGATTATAGAAGAAAAATGATATGAGGCATAAAATATCCATATAGTAAGAAACATTCATTGGCATTAAACAAGGAAATGTAATTAGGGTAAATCAGGAAAATGAAAGATGCTAACAAACATAACTAATTGCAAACAGGGAACAGGTGGAAGAGGAAAAATTGGTGTAAGACAAGAATGAGTTTGTGGACATTTGTGTATGTGAGTCAATGTATAGATAAAAGATATATTATATATATATATAGAGAGAGAGTGAGAGAGAGATAGAAAGAGAGAGAGAGAGAGCGAGAGGGAGACAGAGACAGTGAAGGAGAGAGAGGGAAAGGAAGACGAACACTGAGAATCATACATAGCTTCCTTAAACTGTCAGCAAGCTCTGAGTCTTTCTTGCAGTTAAGAATTTGCTGGTCATTGCTGCAAGTGGCTGCCTCTGCATAAGGGCAACTGCAATAGACCTCTTCTTCTAAGGAGACAATTTCCTCAGGGCAAATACCAACATAGAGAGTGTCTGTTTGATTCACTCTGAAAAAAAAGAAAGATGTGGTAAGGTATACAAGTGATCAAACATAGTGCAACTGCTACTAATAAAAATCAATATAGAAAAATAAGATATCAAATTGGCAAAAAATAGATCAATGAAGTATCAAAGTAGGAATGAAATGTTTTCAGGTTCTGATGGAAGTAGCGTCAAAACAAAAGAGAGAAAAGGCTCCTTTCACAATTTTCTAAAGTTGAAAGCATCAAGAATGCTGTCCATTCAGCAAAGTAGGTGTCTTCTCATGCATTAAAGTCACGTTATGGCTTTCACTGTTCAAACATTTCTTCTTGTTTGGTCAAATGAAATCAGTTTGCCAAATTAGAAATCTACATACAAAAACACCTGAAAATATTCCTACCTCCAATATTCTGAAAACTCTGTTTGCTGTTTTCCATCCACCTTCAAGTCAATGCCATCATTGGAAACAAAATCATTGGACTCGTTATCATCAAAAGAGCCACAGAGACCCTCTGTGTGTTGGTAGTCTGATGAAGATGCTGTTATCCATACATTCAAAAATTCTTCTCCAATATTTGTAATCACAGTTGTCCCAGTTGGCAATATCACCTGTTTAAAAAAAAGTTACAATAAAATCATCCAAATGGGGGCACTCTCAATATTCATGAAAAATGTGATCTTCATTTTGACCATACGTTAGTTAAAGGGTTACAATTGATTGATTTTGATAAACATATACAGTATCTTACATTATATCTGATTTGGAAATGACAGGTCTTTCTTCCTATCAAATTTCCATTGCTGTAGCTTTAATGCAATATTTGAAAGGTTTTGTTTTGAAGAGGAATGTGTTTCTTATTCAACCTAATAAAGTTCCATTATAAACCCAGACTAATTTCATTTATAGAGCATGCTTACTTGATACTGGGTTCCCTGGTGATATTCATGAATCCTCAGACCTGGATCGACATCACCATTCTTGAAGACTTTGACTGTTGGTGTTGTATCCCCAGAATTTTTCTTTGGTCCACAACGATCAATAAGCACAACATCATCGTCTGCTTTGATGGCTACAGCACAGTTGCAAGAGGCGATACCCTTGTTGCATTTACGATAGAATGTATGAACAGCGTATGGAAGAGTTGTATGTCTATACAAGATAAATTCTCCCTCTTTGAAGTTGTCGTACGGACTGAAAAAGACATATAAATGATATGTCACCAACAGAAGAGGCAAAATAAAAAGTTTAACTAAAGCACCTAAAAGGTAAAGGCAATTACTTTGTTCAGTCTGTAAAGTAATGAAGACCCAATTCCCCCAAGTAGGCAAAAAAGCAGTTTTTAGATCTAAAGTGAGAAGTGCAAATGAAAAACCAAATGAAAACATATGTAACAATTATAGTTGACAATGTTTACATTATCAATACATGCTTTTAAAAAGGAGATTGTATAACAATTAAGAAAAAACAAAACCAAACACATTCAAATTCAAATCGTCATCAGTTTATACTCAGGGAAGTCAACAGAATGGCCACAAAAAATATTAGAAAATTGAGGAGTCATTTTTTGTAAATGAAAGAAATGTAAATTTAAATAAATTAACAATTACAGCTCCTTCTTATCAGATCTATTGTAAACTAAGATAACTTTTAGTTTTCCCTCCAAACTCTTTTCCTAAAACTTTTCAGTATCTTTGTAATCAAAATTGGATACTCACATTCCATCAAATGTGCGCATGTGGGGATCATTCACAGAATGGCATTGGGCACCAATATCTCTGTCAATAACCGTCACCTGGAAATTTAAAAAAGAAATATTATTTTGGAACATAGCTTTTAAGAATATTCTCCACCACTAGCCCTTAAGAACACTCCAAAAGTCACTGATTTGATAAAGAACCCAACTTTTTTGGTATTAGGCTTAAAAAGTGCCTAAGCATGTTGAAAAGCACACATGCTGCAATACTCGTCACAGCCAAATGAGTCAGTTAATTAATTGGAGGAAGAAAAAGAACTTCAGGATATGAATGCGCCTTTACACTAAAATCAACACTTGCACTAAAATCATCACTTGCACTAAATTCATCACCAATCAACTATCAGTAGAATTTGATAAACACATTGCCTTACATCTACTTGCAACTACTGAAAAACATAATGGGGAAAATTGATAAATAGGCAAATAAAAATGATGTCAAAAGTATGAGACTCAGATTGAATTTTTAACAAATCAAACTAAAACAGTCTCACGTCATGAGACTTGGATAATGATACAAAGAAGAAGATATTTCTACCATACAAAACAACAGAATCAGAACTTACCTGCAACTCTTGTGTGATGATAGCGCTGATCTCCCCTCCACATGTTAAAGAAAGTGATACATTCATACTGCCAGTGGCATCTCCATCTTTGACATTATCGATAGTGGCTCTGATAGGCACTAGAATTCCCTTGACCCAATCATCCGTTGTGACAGAACGAGAGCATTGGCCAATCCCATTACCCCCTACAACAACTTGTCTCAACGGATTTCCATTGGGACATTCCTGGACATTGTTAAAGTGGTCAATTGTTACAGCAGCCTCAAGAGTTGCGATGTAGGAGAGTCTTGACTCAATTTTGCACAACAAGTAAATGGGAACAGAAGTCTTGATATGAAGATAGGAAGGGTTATCCCCTTCAAAAAGAGTTATCTCTGTCTCTTTTACCTGAAGAAAAAAAACCAAGGATAAAAGAAATATTCTACAGGAAGTGATATTTACAATGTAAAGTAAATACAATAAATAACAGAACAACATTCTTTAAATACCATAATATTTGAAAATGTTTCCAAGGTTTACAGATTTTGTTACAAATAAAAAAAGTTATTGAGCAGCAACTTGAGAACAATTTTGGAAAAGATCAAGAAAATAAGAAAAAGATAGGATGACTTTATTGTTTAAGTTGCTTTCAATATTCAGAACAAGTATGTAAAACAAATATAAAGGAGAAAGTCATTTAAATAAAGAGAGTGATGACAAGGAAGAAGACAACAATCACCTCAATGGAAATGTCAAAGGTCACGGAGACTGACGGTCCTTTGAGACCTTCACAGTTGTACACAAAGCATGGCGTCACAGAGCACATGATCTGAAAAAAATAATTAATTGACAATAAAATAAGCAGGGATTTCCATCGCATTGTAACAAATTACATACCCTGGGGTATATCAATATTTTTTTCTCCTTTTTAAGATTTACTCAGCTTGAGACAACAAATGATTAAATGAAGGATGAATGAGACAAAAATGAAAAGTTAAGAGTCTCAGAAATCTATAACTGTGGAAAAAGTAAATAAAGCTCTTATGTGCAGTACATATCCCTGTTGGCTCTACTCTGTAATAGCAACCTTGTTTGATTAGATAACGCATAGTATAAAGACAAGCTGCCTTTTAGGGGCAGGTTAGTTTTGCAGACAGGGAACCTCTAATTTAACATCCATCTCTCACAGGACCATGTCTACGACATGTCTCAAACATGCAATTCCCAAATAGAAAGCACTGAGCTTCACCACATAGCAATATCAGTGACAAAACTGAGATTCTTTTTATGTTATCAAGTCAGTGAATATTCAAGCATCTTACATTAGATCCGAGTGTTCCGTTCCCGAATGTTTCTTCATCAAGAGTATCTTGGTCACCCCTGGAATCAACCACAAATTCTCGGACATCTCGTCCATCAACCTTCCAACTGACTTGGTACAAAACATCCCCTTGGTTCAAATTTTCAAAGCCGCATACAAACGTTGACACATTCAGTTCTTGATTATATTCGACACGAATGGTCGGGGGAGTTGTAAGGGCAGGCAAATCTGGATTTTCAAACAAAAATGATTGTCTATACTTACCTACTGATTATTATGAGTTTGGCTAAAATCATCAAAACTAAAAAATCACAATTTTGTACAACTAGTTATCCTTCCAAGAAAGTATTTAAGAATGATACAATTATACCCCTAAACAATGTCATTCTCAAACTTTCTTCAATCTCTTATACTTGTGCAAATGTAATATCCCTAAAAAAAAGGCTGAACGGCAAAAAATAGGTTTCACAAATTTGGCTCCTGATTGGAGTTGATTCTCAAAAGGTGCAGTCTAGATATTTTTTACCAAAATTTAAAAAATGACCTGAGGAATAAAATAAAGATATTTCAGCATTTAAAAAAAGTAAAGCCAAAGCAGTTATTCTTATTTTGTTCAAATACACACTGAGCTATTTGTAGCTTCAAACCATGGGTAAGATATATAGTAAACAGCACCTGTGATGATTTCAAAGATGTTTAAAACTGGTCGTGGAGCAGAGAAAACTTCCAATCCTCCGAATACCATGGATAATGAGCATGAGTTTTCTGACAGACGTTTTCCTCCAACCACAAAATCTCCCACTGGTGTGCTTTTGTATCCAAGAGTTGTGTAGTCATTGGTTTGATATGTCTCTTCATTCAGAGATACTTGCATACCAAGCGATGCAGCCCAACTTATTTCTGTCTCGACAAATCTACAAAAATGTACATCATGATTTGGTAGAATTAATTAACATCATAAATGTAAAACAGTTACCAATTTTTTAATCTCTGTCTTTCATTAAAGGTTTGACAGATGAATAAACAGTTTTTGTCCTTACCTAAAAGTTTGTTGAATACAGAAAAAAAGAGTCTACATGCAATAGTGTTGATTCTGATTCACATATTAGCATGCCCTTTGCTGAAAATATAGTAGCTTCTGAAAAAATCTTATATTTTAGTTGTGCTTGTTATAACTCATTCTCATCTCTATACAATTAAACTAGATGAATGCTCAATATGGCATCAAAATTGGACGACCATATATTTGTTTATTACTATTGCAAGATTTTCGTGGACACACTTTCTAGTCATCTGGTAGATTAGAAGAAAATGCAGATGAAACAATCGCGACTAGAAAAGATGATGGGAAAGATTTTTTAAGAAAAGAAATGATCAATAATGATCTATAAACTAAAAAGAAAAAAAAATGATTTAAGATTTGATCTTACGTGTCAAGAACAGCTTGGTGTGTCCTTAACTTCCATTGCCTGTCATTGTGTGTCATCATGACCCAAATCCATCCATCACATTCATACACAACAAGACCAGAGCTATTGGTGCCTGCTGAATTGGACACGAGTTGTCCTTGACCTCTTTGGCAAACGGCCAACAGTTTGACATTGAATTTTAATGTGAATCCAAGAGACCCCGTGTCTAGAGAGAGCAAGTTCATCTTTTCTTTGCTGAAGACTACAGAGTCATTTCCTGTAAGGAGCTGAACGGCTGGCTGCCCTCCAAAACCAGTTATGGCTGTTGGGTCACCATTCACCTGATAGTCTTGCCTGTCTTGCAAATCAATTGGGTAAGGTTTCTTGTTCACCATTTGTTCTGAAAAAACCCAAAAACATTGAGATTTGAGATCCATTGCTAATTTTTGTGGCAGCTATGTGCACTATATATTCAAAATTAACACAAAATAAATCTTATAAATTGTTATGCAGGTACCTATGTGTAATTCTGTGTTTATTTTTTAGACAAATTCTATTGTAAAGGATTTCTATCTTGTTACCTTCTATGACATTCCAAGTCGTTGAATCATTGTCGGGTTTGCAGTATCGCCTGGCGTCATCAGGATATACATCTCCATCCCCGTAGCACTCATCATTTATCCTGCAGATGTTCACCTGTGAGGAAGAAAACAAAAACATTTTCTATGAAATTCTTAGATCAGCAATCTTAAAGAACAAAATTTCACTATTTTACTTCTAGAAAGTAAATTCTCATTAAAACAATATTTAGGAATCATTTTCAATGATCAAATCATAACAAATTGGATATGTGACAATTTTTTCCTTTTTGTTAACTTTTCAAATTAAAAAAAAACCTACCTTGTCTTGACAAATTGATCCAGAGCAAGTCACGCATGATCCGTAGTAGAGAACCTTTTCAACGATGTTGCTCTCTCTGACACCGTCATTACTGACACTGACATTGATAGAGTTTGTGACTGACAGATTACAGGAAATCTGTGTGGAGCTCAAGAATACAGCATCATATGTTGCCACACTTCCCTGAAATAAAATATAAGGAAATTGTGACCAAAAAATTAAATTAATGAATAGATATTAAAGCTAAAAAAGAGAGAAAAAAAAAGCCAAAAAAATTTTGTTTCATTTATGTAGTTACCATTTCTCCACATAAAAAGAAACAGAGCTAAGTTTCAAAATGAATACAACATACATTGTTTCGAACATGGCACGTAAGGTTTTCTGAGTGAACAAATCCACGCCCCATGAGAACCAAACTGCTGCAGTCGGCACTGGAATCTAGGTCGCAATATTTTCCTTTGACATCAATTGTTGGAGGAGTAGTTAAGTCCACTGAACAGTCAAAGGAACCAAAGTTCTCATTGCAATGACACTTTCCTGAAAGTGAAGAGAATAAAAATATGATATGAAAACAATAGTACTGAGTAAAATCTTGACTTAAAATAAATATTTTTTATTGATGAATTAAAAATTAGTTTTATCAAAAGCTTAAATCAAAGCTTGAGCTTTTATATAGTGCAATATCCACTAAACGTGCTCAGAGCACTTATAAGAGGCACTGGCCAACAGCAACATTCAACATACAGGACAAGACATGCTGCATTTTAGGCGCTTGTATATTTAGGGAAAACACTGTTCATGGCCAGGTACCTATTTTACACCTGAGTAGGGTGAGAAAATGTGAGTTAAGAGCCTTTTACAAGGACTTAACTTTGCGCCGTCACATGATGGATTCGAACCAGGGACCTTTTAGTCACAAGGCAAAACGCTAGGCCACAGAGCCACACAAGATAACTTTATAATTATATTATCATCTTTTGTCTTTCTCACATCTCCAAATTTCAAACGGTAACAAACCCAAAGGCAAATACAATAAACAAATTCCAAACAATTTCTAACTTACAGAAGTACACAGCAGACCTAGACTTTGCAGCTAACACAGCTATGCCATTTTCTATCTCCCAAACAAACAACGACTAAAAGAGGTGAAAGGGGAGTTTGTTGAGAAAGTGAGCAAAGATGACTGGGCACTCTTCTTAGGTGATATAGATGTAGAAGGCCGGAAGTTACATAGAGTAAAAAGTAAATCAAAACCATTAAAAGAATTGCTTTTAATCACATCATATGAATAATTCCAAAGTTATTCCTCTCAGAGAAATATTCGATTTATGCACCATATTTCTTCATGTACAACACACGCAGGTCCCCACGTCTAGCTTTTTTTCTCAATGGCATTGAAAAACATTTCACTCAAACAAGAATGTATAAGACAATTATGCAATGATTGTTGAGGACTTATTTTGGAGATGAAATCCCTTCTTATGTTTGTGTGGGACTCTCTTGTCATATATGCAATCCCCTCTTACCTTCAACACAAATTCCAGCAAGAGAACAGTTTGCAAAACAAACATCCAAATTTTGTGCTTGAAGAGAGTTGTCAATTTCCAGCCATGAACTCACGACAGTTTGCGTTGCATGAATGTATGAACGTTCCACAATCTTTAAGAACATATCAGCTTTCTCAACATCTCCAGACATCTGCACACATAAATAATTTGTTGTTTTTATATAAGAAAATCAGTAATATTGATAGATATTATATATCCCTCAACTAAGCTGTCAAGCCGGGTCCAAATGTTATATTTTTATAAAGGGTAATGATCTCTGTTGCATTTGTATACGTTTCTTTTAATGTAATTGCCTTATCAGAGATGAATGAAAAGAAATTGAAATTTGAACTTTGAATTTAGAATTTTTGAATTTTAACAAAAATTTGCAGTCATTGTAGTTCAAGTGCTTTCAAAAGAAATAAACTATTATGGTCATAACTACATTGCTCTTGAAATTGATGGTACAGTTTGCTACACTGATTAAAACTTTCTTCAAGCTCTTTACCTGAACTTCAGATACACAGGCCTCTGTTAATTTAGACAACCTTAGCATGCCTGTAATTGAAAAGTCCTCATTCATCAGTGTACTTGCATTCAATTTTGCTTTGCAGACGTTTAGGGCGGCAGATTGGGAAACACTTGAATTCTCCTACACAAAACGATAAGTAGAATTCTAGATGGATTTGGTAACAGTATTAATTTTTTCATTTTCTAAGCTTATGCAAGATTGAACCACCTACAACATTAATGAAAACATATCAAACAGGCATTATATGGCTGACATGAAAAGAGGGTATGCAACAACAACATGTATGTTGAACGTGTAAGTGTTAGTAGAGAATAATATAAGGATTCACATCCGTAAATATCATGAGATATTTTTTCTTCTTTCAATTGCTTCTTCAATTATTTGTTCTAGTTCTTAGTTTTTCTAAGAAAAATTATAATTCAAAAGTAACAACCAAAAATCAGGCAATAGATGAACCAAACAGTTTTGTTCTATTATTGTTAGGTATTTTAATTGTCTTACTCTAAAACTATGTGAGGCGCGTAGCCAAACTGGTAGCAACACAGCACAGAACCCTGTGGGTTCGGGTTTGATTCCTACCAGTGGCACTTCAGTTTTTCCTTGGGCAAGGCAATTTACTCCAATTGCCTCACCCCACCCAGGTATAAAATGGTTACCAATCCAGAATTTGATTCAGGAAAGTAATCTGCAATAGACAAGCGTCCTATCCAGAGGTTGGCAATCATTGTCATTTGTCCGCTTCACGATATAAAAACCAAGATAAGCTCCGGATCCATGGGCAATAAGGCTCTTCAGGACTTATTTTACTCTAAAACTATATCAATTACCTTTGGCAAATGTTCACTATACATATAGCTGAAGTCTGCTTGCAGAGAACAGCAGATGGGAGGCATCTTTGAGAATCTGATCAGATCCTTGGTAATGTCAGTTCCTGGTAGACGAATCATACATAGAATTTTATTCATTTGTACAATAACAAAAGATGTTGTAATAAAAGATATTTTAATCTGACTAATATTCGATCGGTATACTTAATCTTGAAAAGTCAAAAACTCCAAAACCTGTTATGAAACATGTTAATCCTGATAATAAACATTCACTGGAATAGAGAAGGAATTCTTTGCGTCTCACTTCAATTGCAACAGAATCAATCATTTACCTGCATACAGAGATGTCTCCTCATGAGATGATGCTACACCACAAACAAAGACATCATTCCCTCTTTCACAATCCTTGCTCAGACTGTCACACTGACAGAAAGACTCCATGTCTGTGTCTGTGAGCTCATTACCATACTCTGGACAAAATCCGTTCAGATAGGAAGAACTCATCATCCTGAAATGCAAAAAGAAAATACAAAATTTCCTTGTCAGAGCTGGTACACAGATAAAAACAATTCTAATATAGTTCTTTTTACATAATTTGGTTTTCTTCTCCCATTACCACTACCATTAAAAATGTCAAAACTTTTTATCAAGCTAGAACACACATATCTTAAAAGTCAAAGATTTATAACTTGATAATAATAAGGCACAAAAGAAAATGTTAATATATATATCTATAGCAATAGACAAAATAATAAAAAGAACTATTTTTGTCACCTTGAGGTTTATTTTTTAGTCATTCCTTCAGCTTTAGTGATATTACAAGGAGGGGGGAGGGGCTGGGGAAGCGCTAGGCCACTATATATCAATGGTAACACAAAGTGAGGAGGGGGTGGGGGTTGAGAGGCCAATGGTAGAGGGCAAGGACAAAACAGGACACAAAAACATTTACATGTCGTCTTTGTCCTGATGAAGGACTACGGGTGGAACGTTTATTTATTTTTGTGTGTGTCCTATTTTGTCCTTGTCCTCTACTTCTGGCATGTCAACCATTCCCCTTGTTTTAACATTCAGCTTTAATCAAACTGGGTCCAGGGCTCAATAGATACAAGGCTACCTTGGAACTGGTAGTTCAGGGGTTGAACCCCAAAGTCATTAATGTGGGCATTTTAGCTGCTGTCCTTCCATGTCCTAAACATTATGGGCACAATGCTAAGACTGCTTGACATGGTCTTAATAAACTGTGACTGAGAGAGACGTTTGAGTGAAGTCTCCGCTAATCTCAGTATAGGCAGCACAACAACTTGTCTTGATAGCTTCCCTTTGATATGATCTAAATTGTGTTGAAAAGGACTTTAAACCAACAACAACCAATCAACTACAATCAAGAAATGTTTCCTTACTTCCAAGTGTGTATTAAAGATTCTTCATCTGTCGTGGTGGAATTGTCTGAGACCTGTGGCACATCGTTGTCCATGTCATAATCAAAGTCTCCACAGAGGCCTGGAATAGGAAAATGAAATAGAAAAATATTTCTCCACATAGGGCTTAAACTTCATGGATTTCCGTTTTGAATAAGGTTCCAGACAAATATACAATTTTTTTTTTTAATTCTCTTTGTAGGCCCAAAAGACCTGGATCTTCATGAAATACTATTCATAATTTCTATTTCTTTTTAGAATTGATGAAAATTATGAATACTTAATGTGCCTAAAACTTATGTTTTTCAAAAGATGTTTGTATTGTAGAAATGTACTTCATTATCATAATAACAATATCAATAACAATAATGACAACACAAACCCACACACAAGCAAAAACACAAAAACACACACATACACAGACAAACAGTCTCGTATTAAGAAGACTTGTCCTTAGAAAGAATGTGAACACAAATTGAAAACATTAAAGTGCAGATGCTAAACTTGTACGTAAGCACCCATCACCTAAACAATAAAAAGTACCAATGATTATAAAGCCATTTACCTTCAGTTTGCATGAAATCAAATGGTGATGTGTAGATGAATGCCATGAGATTGACGTCATTTTTGTAATAGTCTATGAAAACATCAACATAGGTTGCATGTGGCAGAATAACCTGTAAAAAAAAAGAAACAATTAACATTTGAGGGTTTAGAAACAGGCATGTCAGTATTCTCAAACCTTTTTGTGCCTTATTTAGTGAAAAACTTGAGGCTTATATTGCACTGCTTGCGCTTAATACTTTTACTTCCCCAGCCAATAGCAAACATTGCAACACAGAAGACAAGACAAACAATTGAATTGGGAAACAAGGACACTGCTGAATGGAGGGCTAGGTACCCATTTTACTGCAGGTTCAACAATGCGGTTTTCTTGTCCAGGAAAAAATTCCGCCCATCAGAGGGATCAAACCCAGGACTTTCAGCACAATAGTCTGACCTTCTACCAACTGAGCTAATGCAAACCAATAGTGAAAACTATTAAACTTTTCTGCTGTGACGGAAATGCTCAGAATAATGCTCCTCTTTAATATAATATTCCTGATAAATCTTGAGTACCACTATCTTTAACAACTTTCAAGTGAATCTTACCCTGTAAGAAGATCCACCTCCATATGTGATTATTTTAGTTCCAGGTGTAAAAGTTACGCCATTCACGTAAAGTCTGATGTTGATATTTCCTGACATATCACAGGCATCCATGACAATGACATCATCGCCAGATCGGATCATTATGGCACAGGTGCATGTGGTGTTTTCACTGCATTCTTTCTGGAAGGATCTGACCTGTGAGAGCGATGTCAATTTTCAAAATATTCAATATGGAGTAGTTCAAAGTGCAACCACTTTTAAAACAATTATATGAATTGATGAATTCAATTCTTTTTCATTTGATTTCATTCCTTGAAGCTTTTTCTATATGTTATAGTGAAGTAATCACTATTATATTTTCAAACAATCAGGGTATTTGGCAGATGATAACATAAAATCAAGATATTCCCATTAGTGGAATATAGGCATGATAGCCTGATTTACAACAAGTTATTCCCTTTAAGTACTTCTTGTAAAGCACATAATATACCCTGCAGTAGTCTGCGGTATTCAGCTTTATAAGTGTTCATATTTATTTACTGTTTGTTTACTACATTTATTCATTCATTTGATACTTGTAAGGGGAGACAAACTTACCTCAGCCTCTAAGCTCTTGTGTCGATAAAGTATGAATTCACCTCTTTTTTTATTGTTGATGTTACTGTTGAAAAAGAAAATAAATATTAAAGATATATTACTTACGGCTGCAGAAAACGAACGAAATCGCTCACTTAGTTGCGAGAGCGGTCAGCGTAATACTACACCTGCAGGAAAGAAGCGACCCGTGGTGGGCAGGGATGGGCAGCGGTGGCGGTGGCATGCCATCATGTAATGGGTCAGAGCTGTTTTAAACCCCTTATTGCCCTAACGAAACCCCCCGCTGTCCCGTATTACCCTCAACTACACAAGATCTATAATCGCTCCGTGCGTCTCTATATTTTATGTTAAATGTTTATTTGTAAATTTTTCTGTGTTGAAGTGTGAAAAAGGTTAAGTTTTCAAGTTTTTCTTTTTTTCAAATTGAATAATTATCCGCTGTGGAGGTCCTCCCTCACCACTCGTTTGTGTTTTTATAAGACTAATAGTAAAGTACATCACCTACCTTTATTGTGGTAAAAAATATTTACGTTTCATGGAAAACTTTTTAATTTATGGTAATTTTAGGAAAGGAAGTCCCATTTTTCTCCTTTCTTGATATCATGTTATGTGCTTAAATATCAGTTATACAATCAAAAATAGCGCTGGCTTATTAAACAAACTTTGGAAAATATGTTTGTAACAGATGCTTTACAAGAAAAGAAAATACCCGTGCATTTAGAAACTCAGATTGCAAACATATTAATGATAGTATTTGGTATGGGATGCACGGACATCAAACACAGAGAAACAACGCATAGTGGAGTTGAAACGTATTCTGCTTGTGAACACGGGAGCAATTGGAAATATCTCCGAGACAAAGAAGCCGAAATAACCATTTTCTCTGACATGCCTAGTTTTTGAAGATCCAAGGCTTCCGACTCTGACATCTTTAAATTATGAGAATATAGAGGCGATAGAGGAAGACCTGAAATTAATTACACATTCTCCCCTTACACCCAGATCGGGGCCCGTTAGCTCACAGCTGGAATATTCTCGACAAGCACACAATCATCATCCCCCCCATAGCACAGTAGTAAGACTTGTCGTTTATTAGATACATATGGTTTCTCTTTCTCTCTCTCTTGTTTTTTGTCCTCCACCCCTTTCTTTTTTCTCCCTCACTCTCTCCTTCTCTCTCTCTCTTGCTCTCTCTCCTTTTTTCTCTCTCCCTCAAAGTATGTGTGCACAGTGACAAAACT
>JAUEKZ010040291.1:1601-12501 GCA_031471865.1 Melibe leonina | reverse complement strand
GCCCATCCATAGCTGAGGAGCTCATCCCGGTTCAACGGTGATATAAGTCCCCCACACCCTATTTGCCCATCCATAGCTCAGGAGCTCATCCCGGTTCAACGGTGATATAAGTCCCCCACACCCTATTTTCCCATCCATAGCTCAGGAGCTCATCCCGGTTCAACGGTCCATTCTAATTTAAAAAGCTGACTCACTGGTCTTCCTTACTCTTCCACTCGTTGACGACGTATCGGATGGCTCGGGACTTTTGTGCTTGTTCCACTGTCTTCTTCATGGCGAATCGGTACATCAGGTCATCGACGGGCTCAAACACTGACGTAGAAATCTCCTGCCTGTAGGAAAGTAGGAGGGTGGGTGGGTGGGACATGGGTGGGGGAAGCGGTGGGACATGGGTGGGTGGGACATGGGTGGGGGAAGCGATGGGAGCGGGGCATGATTTGATTGGTTGGTTGGTTGGTTGATTGTTGCCTGTTTTTTTTAATGATGATAGTAATAGTTCAATTATATAGTGCTGTCGCCTTCGAATTGAAAAGTCCTCAGCGGCGCTTTTAATCCAAAAAAAAACATATTTTCCTGAATGCAATTTTGTTTACCTGTACCGCCAAGAAGAGGAAGGTAATAAAGAATAGGCATATGAGACACACGAACAAAATTACGTCAATGTTTCGATCTAAGGCCTTCCTCGGGACAGACACAACAAACGAAATAACGGAAATATCAATAATTAATTATAATTGTGCTCATCCGTAAGCTCATGATCAGATGTGTCTCCACCAGAGATTGAATGTCTTAAGTCCCCACAAATGGGTAGAGGTCCAACTAGAAAGACGTGTGAAGGTGTCGTTGAGAGATGTTTTACACTCTTTGTGTTCGGCACAAAATTGAAGCAAGTTGGGTGTAAGTAAATTACTGGATAAGTTCCGCCCATTCCTCCCAAATGTCTCACCCACTATCCGCTCATGCCATCTCCAAATAAAATATTATTCGTTATTGGTAGTTTTTTTAAAGCTTCTACAATGGAAGTGAAGAATGAGTGTTTTCTCAGAACCAGAAAAGTTTGGCCCTAAACGTTCTTTCCCTGTAGCTTTCAAATATCCTCAGCACTGATGATAGAATAAAGATTATAGAATATACAATTGTTGAACTCGTATCGGCTTTCGGCATCGAGTTCTTGACCATAGCACCACTTTAGGAGTGCTATTACTATTATTATCAAGAACGAGTGCCTAAAACCAATACAAGATCAAAAATCATTTTATTACACCCCCATTAAAAAAATTACAGTACAGTCAGTAAAGATTCCTCTGGAACATTTTCAGAAACTGTGTAATTATTCAATTGAATCCTTAAATAAGACAAACCATTTTGATTGTATTCTTGCGCGTCTACTGAATATATGTCGTCACTGTGAACGTTACGAAAGTTCAAGGCCCCTCTCGTTGCTACGGTGCCAATATGCAAGCGTGCATTATGGGCCTATAAATGCACCTAGCAACCGCTCTTTATCACTACTAAAGGGGGTGTAATAAATAATGCCCGTGAATGAATGGGAAAATATCCACCGAGCCCCGCGATATGCAAATTCATAAGATGCAGTAATGGTCGATCTAAGATAATTAACTCCTAATTAATACACAATAAAAATGAAATATACAAATTATGATTTAGACAAAAATAAACCTTAATTTTATTTTCTTTACTTATTATCAAGTCGTCTGCAGTCATCCACTTAGGGAAGGAAGTGTGGCACGAACCAACGATGACGTCACAAGGTGAAGGTCAGCGGTCTTATATGAGAAAATGTTGACCGTTGATTTTAGCAATGCGATATAAGGATGGCATGTTATGATAAGGATGTCATTGAACTTACTTGACAGGGTGGCACAGAATTCTGTAGTTCCACTGCGCATACAAGGGCACCCCATTCTCCACCCGGTAGATGGACGTAGGCAAGTAGGCAAAGTTCTCCAGCACCGACTTGGTGCCCGTGTAGGAGGAGAATTTTATCTAAAGAATGTACAACACAGGATACGTTATATTATTATATTACTTTATCAAAATGGGCCGCTGAGCATGTGGTAAAGTATGAAAAAGAAAGGTTGATAATAGGAACAGACATGGAGAAGACAAAGACAAACTGATAACGTCAACGTTCCGGCCTAAAGCTTTCTTCAGGAGTCTTCAACGCTACAGAATAATGAAAATATTATTGATGAAAAAGACAGTTGGGTCTAACCTTGATCAAATCAGTCATCCGCATTGATGGAATGAGGAGGGAGAGGAAGACGTAAAAGATGATAAACACGACGACGAAGAAGATGACGACTATGTCTAACCTTTTCCATCAGATCGAACCATTCATCATCATCGATGGAATAACGAGGACGAGGAGGAGGAGGAGGAGGAAAAAGAAGAAGTAAAAGACGACGATGACGACAAAGATGACGAAAAACAACTAGTTGTCGGTGTCCAAGACAGGAGGAGGAAGAGGAAAAGGAAGAACTTAAAGATGATAAGCACGATGACGATGATGATGAAGACGAAGATGACGAAAAAGATAGCTAGGTCTAACCTTGTCCGTGAGATCAAACTAGTCATCGGCGTCGATGGAATGAGGAGGAGGAGGAAAAGGAAGAAGTAAAGGACGATGACGAAGATGACTAAGGCTGTCTAACCTTGTCCATCAGATCGAATCATTCATCAGTATCAATGAAAATAGGATGAGGAGGAAGATGAAGTAAAAGATGATAAGCACGACGAGGAAGATGACTAAGGCTGTCTAACCTTGTCCATCAGATCGAACCAGTCATCAGCATCGATGGCGTGTCTGTCGCTCTGGAAGGGTTCTTCAATGTCTTTGGTAGCTTTGGTCCAGCCTCCTTCCAAGTAGCACAGATTGGGCTTGAAGTACGGGCGGTAGTCGCGGTGGGTCGTGTTCTGCTCGTTGAAGGCACGGAAGTACTCACGCATTTCTTTGATTTGCTCCTGTATGAACAGATAAAGGGAGACGTGGAGGGATGTTTTTATATAGGAATGATGTACATGGTTTAAGGTGATAGGGATTTGTGTGGATGTAGCTGTGGGGGTTGTATTTGTGGTAGTAGTAGTAGTAGTAGTAGTACTAGTAGTAGTGGTGGTGGTGGTTGTGATAGTGGTAGTAGTAGTGGTGGTAGTGGTAGTAGTAGTAGTAGTAGTGGTAGTGGTAGTAGTAGTAGAAGTAGTAGTAGTAGTAGTGGTAGTGGCAGATGTAGTAGTAGTAGGAGTGGTGGTGGTGGTGGTGGTAGTGGTAATGGTAATAGTGTTTTGTTGTTTGTTGATTGGTTTGTTTTGATTGTATTTTTGCTTGATTTTTTGTTTTTTGGGTTTTGTTGGTGTTGTTTTTTTTTTGGGGGGGGGGGGTATAATATTGTTGTTGTTCTTCTTCTTTTTATTCTTACCGCCACGGTGTGCTTGTCCAGGACAGATTTGGGCACTTCCGGGAAGGGGATCTCCTCCACGGCGTTGTAGTCTTTGCTGGTGCGACTGGGCATGCGCAGTTTGTAGTCATTGTGCCTCGTTCTGAACTCGACTCCATTCATTACAGGGTTCAATTCACCCATGCCCACTGATGAAAGGGGGGGGGGGGGGGAGTTATTGAAAAAAGGTTGAAATATATTTGTGGAGATAGATAGGGGAGCGGATGGCTAAGTGGTTGGTTCGACGTCTCGTGCTGCCGGCCAGGCGATAGGTGCTGTAGCTGGGTCCCGGGCTCTAACCCCACTCTGGTCAATTTTCTGGGTTGTTTTTTTTCATTTTTCTGCTTTTTTTCTTTAACTTTGTCTCGTTTCTGCACTGCATACTATCTCAAGTTTGACTCATTTCTTGAAATAGATTTGACTAAATAGGAATGAAAAAGGCGCGGTGAAACAACTGGTAGGGCAGTTCACGTCTCGTCCCTTCACCATTCATGAACTCTTACAACTTACACACGATTTAACTTTGACCTCTACCCTCTACCCACTTGTGGAGACCACAGACACTGGATCTTTGGTGAGGGCAAATCTAATCATGAGATGAATGAAACGGATGGGTACCATTATAAATGTTTCTCAATACTTTTGCTATTTTGTTTATTGTCTGTCCTGAAGAAGGCCTTATGTCGAAACGTTGGCGTTATTTTGTCATTGTCTCCCTTTTGCCTGTTAATTATTACCCGTCTCTTCTTTATTCTAAGACTGAAAGACTATTGGTTCAAATCTGTTATGTGACGGCGTCGTGGCCTAGTGGCCTAGTGGATAGGTAGGTGCGCATTAAGACTGAAAAGTCCTTGGTTCGAATCTGCCATGAAGCTTTTTTTCATTTGTGTCGCAACACTTTTCTAGAGATTCTAAATTGACAATTAGCAAACCAAACCAAAAACGAATTGAGTGAGTGAGTGAGTGAGTGAGTGAGTGATGATTGAGTGTGTGAGTGAGTGAGTGATGATTGAGTGTGTGAGTGAGTGATTGAATACGTGAGAGTGTGGGTGTGAGTGAATAAGTGAATGAGTGAGAGTAATTGGGTGAGTGGGTGAATGATTGAGTGGAGTGACTGAGTGAGTGGGTGAGTGAGTGAGTGAATGATTGAGTGGAGTGTGTGAGTGAGTGAGTGAGTGAGTGAGTGAGTGAGTGAGTGAGTGGAGTGAGTGAGTGAGTGAGTGAGTGAGTGAGTGAGTGAGTGAGTGAGTGAGTGAGTGAGTGAGTGAGTGAGTGAGTGAGGGATTACCCACCTGTCCTGTCGTAGTTTGCGTGGTCGTGCATGGACAGGTAGCTCCGGTCCCCTACGTGTGCTGCTGAGAAGTAGTTCTTGGTTCCGTCTTTGGTCAGGCGTTTGTTCTTCATTCCTGAATCACCGTCTCCACGAAGACTGGTTGGGGGAGGAGGAGGAGGAGGAGAAGTAGGAGGAGATGGGGAAAGAGAATGGGAGAAGGAGGGTAGGACAGAGGAGGAAGAGGAGGGAGGAGAAGGAAGAGGGTGAGAAGTAGGAGGAGATGGACAAAGAGAATGGGAGAAGGAGGGTAGGACAGAGGAGGAGGAGGGAGAGTGTAGAGGAGGAGGGGAAAGATGAGAGGGAGGTGGATGAGAGGTAGAGAGGTGGATGAAGGAGGAGTAGGAGGAAGAAGAGGGGGAGAGGGAGGAGGAGGTAGAGGGGAAGAGGAGAGAGAGGTGGAGGAGAGAAGAGGGGGATGAGCAGGAAGAGGGGAAGGAGAGGAGGAGGGAGTGAGTTAGTGGAAAGTTCGAAGTTGATCATTAAAAATGTATTCATTTATCTCCAGGGGGGAATTAAAATAAATTCAAAATGTAAGAATGCTTTACTTATATGCCCCAATTCTCTGAACCCCCCCCCCCTTCTCACCCCCAACCCTTACTCAAATTACGCATTAAGTTAGATAAAAAACGAGAAAACATATTCAAAACGCTTAAGAGTCTAAGAGGTCTGTAATCGACCAAGTTGAAATGCGCACTGGCAGTCTGAGTCAGTGAATTGCGAGAAGAAGACTCACGTTTCCTGTGCGTAGAACTGCTGAAGCATCACCTGTCTGCTCAACCCGTTCAGCGTCTCCTCCAGTTTCTGCAGTCGCTGTTCCATTGGCGGGGGAGTAGTAGGCGTAGTGGGCGGGGCGTGCGTGGCCTTGGACCAAGCCACGCCCACCAGAGCCAGCAAAACGAGGAGGTGCTGACAAGGACGAGGAGTACAAAAGTACAAAAGAGTTCATGAGGATGTTGTTGCTTTTGGTTTTTTAAACTATTTTTTTTTTCATTTTTAATTAATTTATTCATTTTTTTGGGTGCGTGGACCGAGAAGATTTACTCCATCCAATTAACCACGCGTACCTCTGAATCAACGCGTTGATACTTTCGTTTGGGAAAGTAATCTGCGGTATACCAGCGTTCATACCTTCCACGTTAAAATCGGTATTTTAATTTAACAACTGTACCCCGTCATTCGTTATGGGAACAGTGCTAAGACTGGCTGACTCGATTTCGAGTGAGTTCTCCGTTTGTTTGGATGTGGCCCCTTGTCTAAATTGTCTACCGAGTTCCAGCTTTGATTGATCAAACCTACTACAGTGTGTTTGCTAAAAGTGGGTGTTGTATTTAACGGGCACTGACATCCAACCAACAACCAACCTTACAACCAACCAACATCCAACAACTAACATCCAACCAACAACCAACAAACAACTTACCTTCATGCCGTAGTAGCAATAATACTAAGACTTGTACCGCTTGTTTCTAGAGAGTTCCAACTGCAGGGAAGATCAAACTAGCTTGCTTAGGTAGTCTGGTCAGACGTGTATGGGTGTGTGTGTGTGTCCACTACCTGAATATATCGGTCTGGACTTGGTCGTCCAACCGTCCAGCTCCTGGGTTTTTATACTGCTGCGACTGCCCTCTGGCGTCCTCCAAACCCAGCTTTCCTTATCAGTATCAGCTGGGAGCCAGAAACAGAAACAGGCTCCGTGGCTCAATAGATAGAGCGACTGTGTCGGAACGGGGTGGTGAGTAAAGTCGATGGTTCGAACCTCGGCCCGCGTCATACAAAAGATGTTAACCCTTTCACTTTCACAGCGGGTTGCGATTCCAGCTGAATTGAAATATGCAAATTATTCAAAATGTACGTGTTCTTATACCAGAGGAATAAGAGATGAAATAACCTTAGCAGTGAAAGGGTTAAAATTGGTTTAAAAGTAGCTATTCCACCAGGCGCGGGGGTTTATGGGGACAGTGATAAGATTGGTTGGCCCGGTGTCAGTGTTCTATGACTGATATGAAATATCCTTAGTGAGCCCTCCGTTTAACTCTGTGGGACAGCTCGTTAACTTGTCTTGAGATCTCTGCCTTTTGACATGACTTATGTTATGATGTGTTTAAAAAAAGGCCTCTTGCAGACAATCAACTAACTACTCACCAATCAGAGCTAAAAGTAAGGAGTGAGTACTTTTGTACACAAAGGGCGGTAGAATATCCTGGGTATCCCTGGACCATCATAGTGCATGATGTAGGCGGAAGCCATCATCTGTTTGTGTGTGTGCTTTCTGATTGTGAGAAGTAAATTTTTTCCCCTCTAAATCATGTCTTTGTCACCTTTTTGGATTGTTTTTTTTTTTACCTTGCAAATAATGTATCGCTTTTGTTAATTCTCCAACTACCTTATACATGGATGTACAAAAGTCTTCCAAATTTACGTGCTCTTATTATTATACAAGATAAATCCTACTTCCTTTTAGTTTTAATTAACTGAAATCCGATTAATCTGCTATAGGAACACGTAAAGGGAAGGTTTTGCATTTCTGTTTGGTATGAAGAATCCTATCTCGTTGTGAAAGGGTGGGGTCTGATTCTGACTCAGAGGACTGATGCAAAATCTTCAAAATGTTCGTGTTCTTCTACCAGAAGCCTGATGTTTAGTTTTAGGGTTTTTGGCATACCATACACCAGTTTGCTGAAATCTAACTTATCTGGTATTAGGTCAAGCAAATCTTGAACATGCTGGTGTCTAGTTTGGAGTTACAGAAACAACCTTAGCATTGAAAGGGTTAAGTGCTGGGGACAAGAATCCAAGAACCCGGTTACCCTTGGAATAATGTGCTGCATCACTAGATACCCATTACGGCCTTGAAGGGGTCATGGCCTAGATCTCCATTGTTTTAACCTTTTTGCTCCGAGAGTTGGAAAGGTCACTGAGTTCACTCCGTTCCTGTGCGGCGTGAATCGAATGAAAGAATTTGGATTGTCTCTCCAAGGGAGGTGACTTGCATCGATTCAGATAACAGACGGGTGACACTAGTGACAGTGAGGCTTTGAGGTGCTAACAGGGATTAACTCCATTTGATCTCACGGGCATTGCCAGCCTACAAGTGGAGACCAGACGACTTTGACGATCAAATCTCCCTACCTGACTGATAGCGGTTAAACCCTAGGACTAGGAGCTGTACTGTATGGAAAAGGATATCAATCCTTATAGAATGCCGTGCTTAACCCTTTCACAGCGGGGTCTGGTTCTAACCCAACTGAAATATTATGCAAAATCATGAAACTGTACGTGTACTTATACCAGATAAATCAGATTCCAGTGAACTAATAAACATATGCCTAAAGCCTGAAATTCAGGCTTTTGACATATTTTGGTTCACTGAAATCCGATTCATCTGGTATAAGAACAGGCAAATCTTGACGATTTTGGTGTCCTTAAACAGGGAAAGGGTTAACCCTTTCACCGTGGGGTTTGGTTCTAACCGAACTGAAATATACACAATTTTCCAAATGTTCATGTTCTTATTCTTACTCATCTTCCTCTTCTTCTTTTTTTTTCTTTTTCTTCTTCTTCTTCTTCTTCTTCTTTTTCTTCTTCTTCTTCTTCTTCTTCTCCTCCTCCTCCTTCTTCTTTTTCTTCATCTCCTCCTCCTCCTTCTTCTTCTTCTTCTTCTCCCCCTTCTTCTTCTTCTTCTTCTTCTTCTTCTTCTTCTTCTTCTTCTTCTTCTTCTTCTTCTTCCTCTTCTTCTTCCTCCAATTAACTGACTGACTTGTCCCAGTATACTGCCTGACAATATATGATAAGTGACCTTCAATTTCAATATTAAATAAGAATCTAAACACTGAAATAAATTCCTCTAAAGATTTACACTTAAATCTCGTTATACCGCCAGGTTTGGAGAAAACACCAAGTTGGCGGTATAACCAGAATGGCGGTATAACGAGAAGTATCTATCATATGCAAGTCATAGATGTTATCGGATAGATGTTGGCGGTAGGCGAGAATGTCGGTATAACGGGTGGCGGTATAACGGGGTTTGAGTGTACTTCATACTTCATTCTATTTAAATAAATGTTAAGGCCATTGTTGATTTAAATATTGTATGGCCACTGTCCTACAGAAGTGGGGTCAAGGAAAGGTCAAGGAAAGGTCAAGGAGAGGTCATTTTATCTTCATAAATTAAGTCTTGTGTTTACCCTGACGGTTCCATTTCTTCAATCCCCCTTGGAAGATATCTTATTATTATTATTATTATAATCATATAACAGGGCAATTCCCTTCAACAATTCTAATTCTATCTTAACACAAACAATTCAATTTCTTGACAGTTAATCCTACCAGCTACAGACATTTGAAGATATGTCACGTTATGGCATCTCTAGTATGTATAGTAGTAGTAGTTAGTAGTAGTAGTAGTAGAAGTAGTAGAAGTAGTAGCAGTAATAGTAGTAGTAGTAGAAGTAGTAGTAGTAGTAGTAGCAGTAGTAGTAGTAGAAGTAACAGCAGTAGTAGTAGTAGTAGTAGTAGTAGAAGTAGTAGTAATAGTAGTAGTAGTAGTAGTAGACGTAGTAGTAGTAGTAATAGTAGTAGTAGTAGTAGAAGTAGTAGTAGTAGTAATAGTAGTAGTAGTAGTAGAAGTAGTAGTAATAGTAGTAGTAGCAGTAGTAGAAGTAGTAGTAGTAGTAGTGGTAATAGTAGTAGTAGTAGTGGTTATAGTAGTAGTAATAGTAGTTGTGTAGTTGTTGTTAGTAGTGGTCGTAGTGGTATTAGTAGTGATAGTATTAGAAATAGTTGTGGCGATAGTAGTAGTAGTAGTAGTGGTAGTACTGGTAGTGGTAGTGGTGGTGGTGGTGGTAGTGGTAGCAACAGCAGCAGTGGAAGTGTTGCTAACCCTTTCACTGCGGGGTATGATTCTAACAAAACTCAGCGCATCAAAATGTATTTAATGTTTCTATACCAGATCAATTAGATTGTATTGAACTGACTGGACATACTATGCTGAATAAAAAAGCCTGAAATTGAAATTCAGGCCTATGGCATATCACTGAAATCAAATGTATCTGGTTGGATAATAATAACAATATGCAAATCGTGGAGATTGTGATGCATCTAGTCAGCAGTTGGAGAAATATCATTGGCTTGGCATTGAAAGGGTTAATCATTTTAACGCTAATAAGGACATCACATTCTTTCAGAGTTGCTTCTTCTAATACCAAATAAATCAGATTTCAGTGAAATTCAGGCTTTGGCATATGTCACTTCACTGAAATCTGATGGTACATGTATAAGAACACGTACATTTTAAAGATTTTGCATTAGTATTTTAGTTGGGTTAGAATCAGACCTCGATGTGAAATGGTTAAAGGAAGGCCAACTTATTATTATTTACTAAAGCCTTAACCCTTCCTCTGCTAAGGCCACCACAATCCTCAAAACTTGCCTTTTCTTACACCAGATAAATCAGATTTCAGTGAACTGACATGTGCCAAAAGCCTGATAAATCTGATTTATCTGGTATCAGAACACGTACATTTTTAAGATTTTGCATATAATTCAGTTGGGCTTGAATCAGACCTCACTCACAGTGAAAGGGTTAAAAGTCTGGGGTGTCAGACAGGGTGTTACGTTTGGGGCTTGAATCAACACCGCGTGAGGTCGGTATGGCCTGTGGAAGTCCTCGCTGTGTTTGGAGTTTGGTGGAGTAATGGGGTGAAGCCGTCCCTGGGGTTTAATCAGGGCTCTTAACCCTGCTAAGGACACAAAAAGCCTTCAAGAGTTGCCTGTTCTTATACCAGATAAACCAGATTTCAGTGAACTGGCTGACGACATATGCCAAAGGCCTGAAATTCAGGTCTGAATTTTTTTTGTACCCTCGAGGACATTCAATTCCTTTTTTAAAAAGCTTATGAATAGACGTACCCCATTTAAAATTAACCATGATCATTGAGAAACAACTAGCTGTGGAAGAAGTCTGGAGTAGAATCAAAAGTGTGTAAATCTGTACAGCCAACTCCACTCAACAAACGACGCATACACATCACGGTTGGTGGAGTCTGTGAAGGCTTACTGGAGCTCTTGGTTGGTGGAGTCTGTGAAGGCTTACTGGAGGTCTTGGTTGGTGGAG
>JAUEKZ010040180.1:0-17710 GCA_031471865.1 Melibe leonina | reverse complement strand
CTATTTGCATAACGTTAATGGAATATCTATTCCATTTTGTTTGAATTTGTAATATTTCTATTTGTAAAATGTGACCCATTCTTCAGGGCTTTTAAAGGCTTCCAGCCTATATGCTCTGTAAATATGATGATGATGATGATATGATATATAAGTGGTTTTACATGTTTTGTTTTGTTTTTAATCAATTCAATCAATCTAAATGCCTTCATTCATTTCTCCTAAATGTCTTATTGAATCTTATATTATAATTTGTAAATACAATATTTGATAGTCAATTGAATAATACGTAACTTTTTCAATGCTTTAAAAAAAATTAGACACTAACAAAGACATTTCAACAAGTACACCATCTGACCTTGCAAATGCACTGCCCTGATGTTTTGTTGCAGACGGCAGTGGTTGATCCACCCATGTCACATGCACAAGGAGAACAACCCAGACTATTCAGGTTGTAAAATGTGTCTTTACATTCCTCACATTTTTCCCCCTGCACTCCAGGCTTGCATGTACAGATTCCAGTTGTGCTGTTACACTGAGCAAAAGATGCTCCATCAGGATGACAGCCACATTCCTGAAATATGAAGAAAATTTAGATAGTGAATCTAGATACAGCCTTGTCAAACTTCAATTTTATTATTTGGTACTCTCTCTCTCTTTCTCTCTCTCTCTCTCTCTCTCTCTTTCTCTCTCTCTCTCTCTCCCTCTCTCTCTCTATGTCAATTACTCTCTTAATCAGCTTTATAGGCATAAACCCACAGAGATGGAGTCTATAATGGCTAAAAAGAAAATATGAATATAGAACAGCTATTGAGTTCAAGTGAGGAGAAGCAGAGAAAGCGATAGAAAGTGTTGTTTTAGAAAACAATGGTATTGTTATAGAAAATGAAAAAGAACCTATAAAGATAAGAGTAACATAGTTGTTTCCACAAAACTGATCAACATTCTGCAACAAAATGCACATTAATAAATAAATATCTCCACGTGCTTTTCAATCAATAAAACAAACAGCTAATACATACAATGGAGAGAACAATCTAGGGAAGTAAAATTTGTCAGAAAAATGTTGAAAGTTTGTACCTTGCAGCCTTGAAGTTGATCCCACCCCCAAGACCCAGGCAGGCATAACTCACACTGACGACCAAAGGTGTTATCTGGACATTGGCACTGACCAGTGATAGGGTCACACGATGAACTTGAACTGTCACATTCACAAGCTGCAGAATACATCGAAGATCTATTACTATCAGGTTTTTTTCATAGTTGAAAAACTAAGTTCGTTTACCTAATATTTGTTGCCATTCCCTACCACCATGTAATCCTTTTTTTTAATGTTTTTTTTTAATTGATACATGATCGTATTTCAAACAATAATTGTGTGTTGTACTTTCGGCCAAAATAAGAAGGAAAGACAATGATAACAAATATGGTCTCAACTTTTCATTATCTATTGAGAAAATGAGGGCAGTCTTTCGAACCATTTGCCCTACCTTGGCATCCAGAAGATGAAAATCCATAGTGATCTGCTGCACATGAGTCACACTGACGACCTATGACTCCAGTTCGACAAGAGCATAGACCTCCTTGGGCATCGCATACTGGGTTGATGCTTCCAGTGACATCACAGTCACAGGGGAGAGGACTCCCCCAGTAGTACATGGTCATTGAGAACAAGGCTTGTTTGCATATCCCTGCATCTGCGGGAGAATCTGGTCTGTGAATGGGAAACAGAATAGTGAAAAACTCCATAATGTGATCGAAATTTGTTGAGACAGGGGTAGTGAAAAAGAAAAAAAATCTATTCTCTTTAAGTTTTGAATTCCTTTTCAATGAAGAAAGTAGGTATTGACTGTCCTCTGTAAGTATGATATACATTTATAAAATGAGCAATACTTTGAGATGTCACCAAGAGTATCATTCATGTCATGTGATAAGATACAATTAATTTCAAGGTAGATTCTTGTTTAAGTACTTCTTCAATTTTGTTGATACCTATTTTACTTGAGTTAATAGCATAAAGTATAACAATATGATTTTGGTTTTTCAGAGTAAAAAAAAAGTATTGAAATTGAGGTCACTCTCACATTGTGTTTTGGAGAAAATTGCATTGTGCAGGAAGGGGAAAGCCAAGCAGACTTTCTGTTTGTGTCACCTCATTGGGAACTGCAACAAGTTTGTCCTGGAAAAAAAATAGCAAATTGCAATTAAGAAAATTAAATATCATTCTTTTTACCTTGTTGAAACTATCAGTGTTTTTTTTTATCTTTATTCCTTATTCTTTGTGCAACTGCCATTATATATTTATAAAATGGAATAAAATAATCTACAAATAATATTTTACATAACTTCAAAATTTGGTTCATAAGTGTGTTTCTATGTTACTACATTGATTGAGACTTCATTAAAAATTCCCAAATTCAAATCAATTTACCAAAAGGAAATTGCCACTTGTGACTTGCACAGCAAAAAGGTTTGGACCAGATGACAGCTGGAGCAGACTGTTAGTTTCAGTTCCAGTGTTAGCCTTACACCACTGGTCAAGGCACAGTGGAAGAACCAGGGTAACAGGAGAAATGCTCTCTGGAAAAAAATACAAGTGTCTCTTTGTCTTTACTATCCAGCAAAAGTTGTAGTTGCAGTTGTGTGGCTTGAGCCAAGAAATAACCCTGTGTTGTATGATTTGGACCCATTTTTATGCGGTCATAACTTTCTTACTTATAAAGATAAAGCCAAACAGTTTTCTACTCCTAAAAGAAGAGACTTTGAGCTTTCCAATGGTTTATGGACTTTGTATGGTGCTTCATTAACTGTTTTTTACAATATACTCTAATGTAAAAAATGCAACTTTCTGGTGTTTTTGTTGTGGTTTTTTTTTCCTAAAAAATAATTAACAGTCATACCACATTTACAGTCATTTTAAAAAGATTTTTAATAGATGTAATAAATTATATATAGACAATGACTTCTCCGTTGTCTGGACCCTCCACCATCACTAATCCTACCGCTTTGATATCATACTGCTTTTGCCATGTTGAAAAAACAGAAAGCAGAAGAGGCCGATTTTTAAACCTGGCACAATATAAACAACAAAAATACCCAAAAATGTTATCAAAAGTAAGTTTAATGGGGGGAAAAGTGATAGAAAATCATTATGCTTACATTATTTTGTGTTATTTCCCCTCGATAAGCAAATACATCACATTCTGCTCACATTCAGAAACTTTCACCAGGAGAGCTCAAAATATTTTATTTTATTCCGATGATCATAATGGAATGTAAACATACCTGCAGACGGCAATGTGATTGTCATTGCACCTGAAGCTGTTTCTCCAGTTGGACTTCGATAAACCACAACCAATATGAAATCACCGCTCAGTTGAGAACGGATTGGGACATTCAATAAAACATGTAAAACTTCCTGTTTAAAATGCAAAACAAAGGGTTGTTAATAGACATGATTCATTCAAAATATCAAGGCATAGACAAGCACAAAATTAGTCAGATGGAATCTTGTTAAAAGTCATCAATATGTGAAAACTTTATTTGTTTGTAGACTTTTTAATCTCTCAAATATAAAAATATTGATTTTTTTAAAACATACAATGTTTGAAATACAAGAGTGCCAAATTTCCAGGATCAAGAGTTATAATTTTTCCTTGCAAGTTTTATGTATTTGATACTATACATAAAACACCTGACACACAATAATGAAATAATAGTTTCAATTACAGTTGTACACATTTGAAAAAGAAATTGATATTCATTGAAATATTCATTTTTTAACAAAAATGTTATGAAAATCAGAAGCTACCCAGTTCAAATTATTCTCTCTCATTATCCATATCATATCATACTGAATTATTGATATAATCCATTTACTTTATGAATGTAATGTAGCTTAATAAAGTGGTTTACAGGCAAGTAGGTACAAAGAACAAAAGACGAACTGGAAAGAGCGGAGTATCATTTTTTTCATTTTTTTCTTGTTTGGCATTCATGTTTGTCTTTTGTTCCTGAAGAAGGCCTTAAGGCAGAAACGTTGACATTGTCTTTACTGTCCTTGTATCTACTTGTCTACAAACCACTCCACTCATTTCTTTTAATATAGCTTCCAATTTCATCAAAATTGTTTTCACAAGTTCTGGTCTTTGGTGTGCCTCTTTTTGTTTCCAACTGAAAAACCTTTATGAAAATAATCTGTAATCGCTTTTAGATGTGGGAATAACTTAGAGTTAGAGACTCATTGATATCCCCTCTTTGATATATTGTCATTGATGCATCAATCAGAACTTTTGTATATCATTAGTGCATTTTACGAATATCATTCAACAAAAATATTTTTTTTCCAGATGAAAAAGTAAGAAATGATCTAAGATCAACATACAGACCTGATTATCAGGAACAACATATCCCTTCCCAGAAAACCCCTCGTAAAGCTTGTCACTCTCCCAGTTCAAAAGACCAAAACTGTCTTCAAATTCATCACTGATGGCATGAGCACTTGGGTAGTAAAAGTTTGTCTCCACACTATGTATATATATCAATGAAAATTAGTCATAACAAAGTGAATATATGCATTTATTCATTTTGATTCCATATAGAGATATTGACCAATTAAAATTCTAAATAAAGTTTCATATACAGAGAGGTACAGAAAAGTACATGTAGTTTTTTTTAATGTTACACAGAGGGAAAAAAATTGTGTGGCTGATTCAAAGGAGCCTGCTTGCTTTTATATTAATCTCAAGTTTCTCTCCTGGCTCTGTGATTTGTTATGATTGGCTATAGAAATGTATTACATCTATTGCTCCATTTTTAACCAGATGCATAGCTGGACCTCCACACTGCCTGATGCAGTAATAAGGGTTTAAAAACAAAACAAAACAAATAATTCAGTTTAATGTCAACTTTCTTTTTTCTGTTGAGTGGAATTTTTTTTAGTCTTTGACAAACAAAATGTTGGTGGCTAGAACCTGTAGCCATAAGAGGCTGTAATTGCAAAAAGCGAGTATGGTACCTGTTACATGTCCTCCCTTTGATGTTACTGCTTCTGCAAGTGCATTGCCCTGTGGCCTTGTTACACTTTTGGTCAACAGCTCCTCCAATATCACATTCACATGCAACACAACCTAGTCATGAAAGACACATTTTCCCATTACCTTTTGTAAAAACAATGAAAGAATAGTAATATCAAATGTTTATGGAACATCTATTATAAAATTTCAATGATACAAAAATTTCCATCAAGGAGATTCAGATTTTGAAAAAAAGGATGATTCTTTCTCTTCTTTACTTGTATCAGAGTTTTTCCATTGTATATAATATAAGTAAAAATTCTTCACCATAAAACATCAACTTTTCAACATTGTTTTATTTCATCTCAATTTATAACTTGACAACAGTTACAAAACAACAAAAACTTTGAATAAGAATAAGGAGATTAGCTCTGTAGCTCAAGTAGTATCTATTGCATCTGCTGCTGTACAAATAGCTTGGTGTTCAAATTCCAGCTTGTGTCATACCTAAGATGATTCAATCTGCCTTTTATCAGCTGTCCCGGTAGGCGCTCTGTATTATGGGAACAGTGCTAAGACTAGTTGGCCTGGTTTGAGTATATTATTATGACTATGTGACCTCTCTGTTTATCTTTGTGTGGCAGCACATTAATTTTTCATGAGAGCTTTGCCTTTGATATGACCTAAATTGTGCTAAAAAGGGCGTAAACTGACAACAACCCACCAACCAAACAAAACTCTCGATTAAAGCACTAGAGCAAATTGATGATAACATCACTGACCTCCAACATTGTCAGCAGAGAGGCCATAGAATCCATCCTTGCATTGATTGCACGCTCTCTCTTCAACGTTTGTCTTGCAGGAACACTGACCGATTGCATCTCCAACACAGATACTACTCGCTCCAATTGTACCAGCCGTAAGACAGGCACATTCTGACATTTTTTCAATGATAAGATTTTTGTATACACGTTTATGATTAATTAATTTGATATGTCACCATCTGCATCAATTGAAAACATACATAAATAGAATCAAATATCTACATAACATAGAAAAGAAAAGTCTTAAGTTTAAACCAAAACATTTTTTATATACTTAAAGAAATACATCTCTATTAGGTGTTATAGGTTCATTGAATGACTCGAAAGCCCATTGACAGAAAACAGGAATGATTTATTATTGCCATGAAAAAAAGTACAAATGTATCCTAAATCTGTGATATAATTGATACTTTATTCTCTCCCCTCTTACCAATACATCCTTCATCATGGGTATGATCCAGCTTGTAGAAGCCTTGTTTACAAGTGTCACACTTTGTTCCTTGAACATTCGCTTTGCAAAAACAATCACCTGGAACCTACTCGTGAAGATATGAAAAGAAAAGACATCTCTTCTCAATTATCTTGTTAGTTCTCATTGCTTTGTTGTGTATTTATATCTCTCTTCACTCCCTCTCCTACAGACCAGCTGTGTTTGATTTCATAGCGACAACAATATTAACATTTTGGCATTTACCCTTTTCACTTTTTTCTCACTGAATTTCCTTACACCATTTTGTGTATTAGAGAAATCTTGGTAATACTTTGAGTATTTAGTTTGACTTACTCATAGTGTAAAAAAATTGTGAGGATGCTTTCAGGAACCACCTTTGTTGCGTGTGTGTTGTAATTCTTTGATAAGACCAAATATAAAAGTATTGTCAATATGAATGAATTCCTAAAAACATTTCCATCCCTAAGAGTAAACACTTGTAGCAATTTTAAATGGTAATTTATTGAACACATACAAGTTGTCAAGGCCAGTTCCCCATCAGTGCCCAGTTAATTAGTGTTAGTCGCTTTGTGTAACAATCATGAATGTTTTTTGTTGTATTTAAATTTTTAAACACTGAGGTTTAAGTCCATGAAAAATACCAATGTGGACACTCGCATCATCTATATATAGGTATATATTTTAATTTCATTGGATTCCTATAATCTACGCATATTATATCTTGTGAGTTTCTACTCAAAGACAAAGAATGAGCTGAAGCAAAAAGTGACAATGAATATTAAAATCTAAATTCAGATGCTGGAATAAACTTTGTAACTCTTGTATCTCACCTTCCCATCAGTGCGGGCATCGTCATCATTCATGACACAGTCAGCGATACCCGTGTCAGGGTTGATGGAGGATCCAGCGGTGGAGCACTCACATGGAATACATGCCTGCTCTACACTCTGTGATACGCCTACTGGCCTATAGTAGAGGTTGACACACTTGTCACAGTTTATGCCTGCACAGAGAGAGTGACATCTTTAACACTGACAGTTTGTAAACTGGCCCCTATGCGGCAATGTTTGGGAAGTGATTTAGATAAGAAGCTAATACACAGGCAATAGAAACAACTTTGTATGGCTAATTCAAAAGGAGCAAAACCAAAATTGTGATTTTCCTGAATACCAACAGGAGGCTGATCATCTGCTTGCTTTTAATCATTGATTTTCCTTGATAGTTGCTATGATTTAATAAGGATTGTGTGTAATTGAAAATTAAACTTCAAACAAAAATTGGTCACTGTCTTGATAAAGTCTTGAATGAAAAATTAGCTTCCATTTCAATACATTCAAGTTTTTGCTATGAAAAATGAAAAGGTTAAATAAATCAAACTTAGATTTAGAATGTTTATTTGAGCACTGAAGTACAAATGTTAATCAAGATTGAAATTCCAAATACAATTTTCTCTTTTTCAAAAAGCCTACAGACTATTACAACACACACATGCACACAAATACACACAACCTACAAGTTTAATCAGGTATTTTATTTTCCTACCTGCAGTGTTATGCTGACAGTTGAGGCAGACCCCTCCACCTTGCCTGATGCCGTTGATATCCAGAGATTCTTGGTTCTGCTCAACTGAGGGTCGGTAGAAACAGCTCGTGGCATGGTTGAAGCAGTTGCATTCTTAAAGATACATGGATATAAAAAAAGTTTTTTCATAAAGAGCAATGTACTATTTTAAATAAGTCCCAGCCTAATAATAATGGTTAATGTTAAATAATGCGTAGCCTTACTTCATAACTGTAAGCTAAAAGGCATTGGCATATTGTTACTAAGGTGCCATTCACCTAGGTAAATGATTTTCAAAACTAAAGATATATGATAAATCTCCAATTGCTCTTATAATACGCTGTCAATTAATGTTTGTCACTATTACCATCATTAAAAATAACAGTATCTATTGCTACTCTGTTTGATGTAGAAATGACTTCATTTCCTATTTAAAGAAATTAAATTGAAACTATACTTGAAACTATCATAACATCTAAAGAAAGAGTATTGCTTGGTGCTCGCTTACGTTGGCATGGCACCCCGATCTGGAACTGGTACTGGTTGAAGATGGACATGCAGGATTCGCAGAAACTTCCCTTGGTGTTGCCTCCACAAAGACACTCGTACTGACCCGTGGTGGGGCTGGGCTGGCAGTCCTGCTGCAGACCGTTGCACGGACACTCGGCCATCACCAACAGCTCCCGAATGGCGTAGTGGTTCTGTGGACATCGGGGTGGTGGTGTTGGGGTGAACTTTTTCTAGTATGGTAGTTATCTATTTAGCTATTTATTGGTGTTAGTGTTAGTATGTTGCTACCTTGGTAACGCTATTTTAACCATTTCAATGCTAAGGTTATTTATTTCTTAAGCAAGGTATCAAAATTTTCAAGATGTGCCTGTTCTTATTCCAGATAAATAAGATTTCAATGAAATGACATACAGTATGCCAAAAGTCTGAAATTCAGGCTTTTGGCATGCACGGACACTCGGCTATCACCAACAGCTCCCGAATGGCGTAGTGGTTCTATTGACACCGGGGTTGGTTGATGTGTTGTTACCTGGGTAACGCCGTATTGAGCTCATGGGAGAAAAGGCGCTCTATAAAGCTATGTATTATTATGGTTTAACCCTTTCAATGCTAACGTTATTTATTTCTTAAGCTGCAAACAAAATATCAAAATTCAAGATTTGCCTGTTCTTATTCCAGATAAATAAGATTTCAGTGGAATGACACTGTCATGTGTCATGTAAATCTTAATTATCTGTTATATTCTGTTAGGTTAGAATTGGACCCCGTAGCGGAAGGGTTAAAAAGAATACGAGCTCCTTCAAAGTAAAATGCCGATTTTAGCGTCTTGGTTGGATACGACTCAGCCGTAATTCGAACCTCTGACCCACCGATTTCTGAGTGGACACTCTACGCGTAGACAGCTATGTTGCCGGTGATAACAAATAACAATAGATTATAGAAGAAAAAAATAGCAAGTCCTTTACAGTTGTCTGGCCCCTTAAAGAAAGAGTGCTTATCCCAGTTTCTGTAGCGTGAAGCCTACAAGAGACAAAGGTTGCCACCTGCTCCACAGGAGCTGGCATCTCACAGATGACTTCCTCAACCCGATTATAATCACGTGGGTCTATACCCATTTAACACCTGGTTAGAATGAGTCAATTGGAGTTCAATTACAAAAACGACGCACTATTAGCGTGAATTGAACCCCAGTACCCCGGGCTTTGTCCTGTGCTGATAAAGGCCACCACGCCAAAGAACAATGTGGCATTACGTCCGTGCAATGCCATAGCTTGAAGAAGAGCATCTCAGGGTCCTGTGGACATACAGCAGCGTACTAAGCCTTTCAATGCTAGAATTATTTCTCAAGATTTTGCTTTATTTTATATCTACCTACTATACAAATAAGATATCAGTAGGCCGATCAAAAGCCTGAATTTCAGTTTCAGTACACTGAAATCTTATTTATCTGGTAAAAGATTATAGGGTTGTTTTTTTTTTGCATGTTTCCGTTTGATAAGAATCAGATCCCGCTGTAAAAGAGTTAAGAGTAAAAAGTCTTTCCTATGGAAAATAACGGACACATTATGTAATATTTAGTCCAGAACGAGAACGATCAGCATGTACTTGACGAAGACAAAAAAAATCATTGTTATAAGCCAGTGGGTCCCCAGTTCTTTCTTGCAATCATCGAGGTCACCCATCCAATCACTGACCTAGAACAAAGTAGCTTGGCTAGGGTCAAGTGGAAGGGGAGACGTGCTGACTGCGCGCCTACAGTCTACACCACCACCACAACTTTACAATCACCACCACCGACTACTACTACTCCAAGTACTACTACTACTACTTCTATTACTTCTACTATTACTACTAATACTACTTCACTACTACTACTACTACTATACATCTACTACTGTACTTCTTCTCCTACTACTTTGACTACTACTGATACTTCATACTACTATTACTACTACTATTACTACTAGTACCTCTACTTCTACTACTACTACTACTTCTCCTACTACTTTGACTACTACTACTACTACTTCTACTACTACTACTATCATTACTCCTACTACTACTACTACTACTACTGCCTGTACAAATACTACAACTTCTACCACTACCACTACCACTACTACTGATTGATAATACTAATGCTTCTACTGCTACTACTTATGCTATTTCTACTGCTACTACTGTGGCTAATGGTTTTGTCTCTGCTGCTACTATGACCACTACTTTTGCTGGTGCTAAACAAAATCAGCCTCCCAAAATGTTTATTCTAAGAGGCTGTTAACGCCCATATTTTGACAATTTATCCCAATGACATATCACTATACCACAAGCTATCCATTAATATTCCTACAATACTACATATCTCCATGTGCCATTCACATACGGCACCTTTTTACCATTCATTATGCTCCACTGAATATCAATATTGTATACTTTATTGATTATTTTGTTGGCGCAGGCTAGTACAGAATTAATCAAATTAATTTTGCCCAGCTGTGGCCTGTCGATCGTGTCTTGTGGATTGTCAATCGTAGACACGGTCTGTGCTGTCGGCATAGCTTGGCAATGATAAGGGATTGTTTATTTTGCTGTCCTGCCTTCGGAAAGAAAGCCGAATAAAGAAAGAAATGACCCCAGTGAAAAGAGGTCAGTAGGGATGGTCATCATGAAACCGCTTTAATACTATGTTTCAGAATCTTTTTAATGTTGGACGTCAGAATAACTTACAAAAGAGTATTCAGAAACCCAATTGTAAACCAGGTAGCAGGTGATTTAAAACGAGATAATGACCAACCCTCTGATTGAAGCTGGGAAAGGGAAGGGGAAAGAGGGGGTTAAACGATTATTTCGAACAGGTTTCGCTAATCCTTTCGCTGACTGTAAAATTGCCGGTATTGAATTTACCATCAAGAGGCAATGTATCTATCGATAGATCCGGGATATATTCAATAAATGCATTTTCATTTCGCATCGCCAGCTGCATCCCCCCCCCCTTACCCACCAATTCCCGATGATTCATTGCATCTAAATCACTATATAGAGACACGCCTTGAATAATTACGTATTACGGGGTAATTGAAACGCTTTGTGCTGTGCTGTTGTCATTCTGGAGGCACGATGGCCGAGCCGGTAACAACACAGCAAAGTGATGCGTAGACCGGGTTTCAAAAACTTCGAGTATAGTCGCATTTCCTGGTTTTTGTTGTTGTTGTTGTTGTTGTTTTTTCAAACAATGATACTCACCCAGGTTTGTAAGCAGGCACCGGCACATCAATTCACCATCGTGCCAAGGAAGCTAGCAGTGATAGACTTGCGTCCTAGCCAGATTGTTACTGGAGCCAGCAAAAGCTCATATGGTCTTTAGGTCACTTAGATTTGTCAAAATGCCTTTCCCCCTCCCCCACCCCCCACCCCCTTCCCATGTCCTCACTTTAAAGATGGACAAAAAGAATTAAAACAGCAACGCAAACACATACACACACACAAACAAACACACACACACACACACACACAGACTAGTACTATACTATTTCTCAAATCGTACTTACGAATGTATTGGCAAGTTGGTTGTACGGGAAAGCGAACAACATGTCGAAGAACTTGATCTTGATGTATCGGATTCTGCTCCATTCCTATGGAACAGAATGAAGGAATATCCACGTTAGTGATTAGATGAACACCATGAAGAGTTCAGCAATTGAGATTATTTACAGCGTCTTAAAATATCATCAAGCCATGGCTTATGTACTGCCTTGCAGGGTAGTGGTTTTGTTGATTGGTTTGGTATCTGTTGAACTCCCTTTTTAATAAAATGAAGGTCGTAGCAAAGAAGGAGCTCTCTAGACATTTTAACCATTTCAATGCTAAGGACACCAAAATCTGCAAGATCTGCCTGTTCATATACCAGATAGATCAGTTTTCAGTGAATTGACATATGCCAAAAGCCTGAAATCCAGGCATACGTACACTTTCAAGATTTTGTATATTTCAGTTGGGTTAGAATCAGTGATAGCCGTGAAAGAGTTAACTTGATACCATACAGAGATAAGCGGATAGCGTACTCGATTATTTCACCCAGTCACCGTATACTGACACCTGGCCAACCAGTATAGACTTTCGGCAGTCTACCTATTATGCCACGCGTCTGGCATGACAACTGCATAAAAGCTGCCGATTTTAACACCTCACGTATGATGCAACAGGGGTTCGATCGAACCACCAATCTACTGGTTTTGTGGCGGAAGCTCTTACCTCTGAGCGTCGGAAAAAGATGTGCAAAGAGTTGAAAAGACTAAAAAGGCCCTAAAGAGAGAGAAGAGAAGGAAACGCTAAGTCCGTGGCCTAGACACTAACCAGCCTAGGGAGAAAACAGGGCTATGTTCGCAATGCGCTCTATATAAGTGATGTATTAGTATTAGCATCGACGGACTAGGAAGGCCAACGAACTAAGAAAAATAATATCGAGATAATGTGCTTTATCTTAACAAATCGTTTTGTTCCCAATAAACTCTTAAAATCAATAGATAAATCACGCTAGCTACATGAATGAAACAATCATCATGAATTTGATTGGTCTTTCAGTTTCAGTTAGAATGCTAACCCGTGTCCCGGGTGAAGAGGAGAGACATAAGAAGCAGATGACATTATAAAATAGTGGGTACACAAAAAGAAAAAGAAAAGAAATAATAATAATAATCATCATCATCATAATAATAAATCTTTATTAGTCCAATACATGGAAATGGAAAGGAAAGAAAAAATAAAGCTAATTATATCAAAAACTTGGAAGGAGAGAGGGCTTACATACCTTGAGTGAAACTGGAATGTTTGAAACGTCCAATGTAATCTGGGGGATTAATGTGAAATAAGAATAAAGGTAGAGTGTTGGCTGGAAATAGGGAAGGAGGGTGGAGACGGAGTGCTGAGACGGGGTAAGGTATGCTGAGCTTTATGTGTATGGACATATCACAGTCCTGTAGTCATCGTCACAACGAAACATAATTTGAGCCATTTATTTGAAACAGCCGCATGCGAAATCATAACAACATAATATACAATCTTGCAACAACAAAAACAACAGGAATAACGGCAATAACAACATCATCACCAAAAATAATAATAACAGCTAGAACATCAACAAGGACGACAACTGCATGAACGTCACCAAAAAAAGCCTTACGATGTCAGCCGGAGGGAAGGCGTCCGCCACGTATCCCAGACACACTGCCCCATTCGCGTTCGCCGGGACGTTACTGAAGAGGGACTGGAAGAAACTGTTGCATAGCGGGGCCGAGGACACGGCATAGATCCAAGGAATGTACGTCACGCCGTCCAGGGATTTGTGAATGGAGATTTTCTGCGGACTCAGGGCGTCCCCCAGTTGAAGAATGACCTGCTCTGCCAAGAATTCCTGTATGGGAGGGACGGAAGGTGGAAAGAACGATATCTAGATCATTGAGGGGATTGTCCTCGAGGTCTGTCCAAAATAAAGTCCGGGGTGTTGCAGGCGTCAGCCAAAGTGCAGCACCGCATTTTAGATAAGTTGCTTAAAGTGCTCTGTCCAAGGGGAATAAATCAGGGATCGTGTTGTTTTTTGTTTAGACCGAGCAGGTGGAGATTCGAATGCACTTCGTCACCACTGACTTCGTTACTACAACCATATATGTTTGGCATCACTCTCTTATACGTTGTTTGAGCTGCGTGACCACTGCGCCCCGATTAACCCATTCACAGCGAGGTACGTGTTCTTATACCAAATAAATCAGATTTCAGTGAACTGACATATGATTTATCTGGTATAAGAACAGGTAAGTCTTGGAAATTTTGGTGCCCTTAGCATTGAACGGGTTAAAAGATATCAGGAAAAAATAATTGTTATAAGAGGATGGATAAACTATAAATATCCCTAATCCGTGCAGCATCACCCATACGACATAGGTATCTCCATTGTTATATGTGAAAGACTAACCTGCTCAAGATCCACAGTGATGACAGCTTCCAGCAGTCTGTCCGTCTCTCCCATGGAAGACCCATAGAAGTACCTCCTGCTGCGGGACGTGCTTTGCCACCAGGTTGCACTGTCGCCGTCCACCATCTTTGAAGATCCGTGGGTCGGTGTTATCACGGCATCGGGGTCTCCATTCGTTCGGATGTCTTGACAATTTGCGCTACTCCTTTCGGCGTAAGATTTCTCCGTGTCCAGAATAGTGTTGTAGGTTTCCATACCGAAGGAGCCGCAGGTAAACTCTGCTGTCACCTGTCGTTTTAGAGCCACGTTCACCGGTTCGGACATGGTCAGAGTGATGCAAGCCATGAAGAGGGTCAAAAAGCTTGTGGTGCACATTCTATTCAGGCAGTCCATCAGCTTCACGGAACTGCGGGTAGTAGTCTTTTTGGTATTCATTAATTATTATTAAATTGCGAATTCAGGAAAACATGAACGATCGCTTTTTGTGTTCTGATATCAATGAATCGAGCGAAGCAAAGGTTCTAGATCGTGAATTAATGTCACATTGAAGCAATAAATGTCTTTGAACAATAATGATATTATTGGGTTGCTTTTGTTGATTTTTTAATTTAATTTTTTTTTTGTCGGGAGCCCAGGATATAAGTTATCCCTTTAGACTCATTGCTCGTCCTAAAACTGAAAAGGAGATAAAATCCTTTTCAAAGGGAGAAAGATGGAGATAAAGAGAGAGAGAGAGGAAGAGAGAGAGAGAGAGAGAGAAAGAGAGAGAGAGAGAGAGAGAGAGAGAGAGAGAGAGGTTCCCAGTACCCTCACAATGATATATATATATATATATATATATATATATATAAATAACAATGATGAGGTATCCTTATGATTAACTCTTATCATGGCGCTTAAATTCACCAAAATTTCAATAAGCACCGGTTGTTTTATAATATAAAGTAGACTACTATGTCACTTCTTGTTTCAATGGATAATTCATGTTGAAACTGGTGAATCGAATCAAATCAACACCTTTCCGGATTCGAATATACCTGGACAGACTGAAAAGAAAATCTACCTGCTATTCATTAGCATTCATTTATCTTACAAAATATTTTTTATCAAATTGGTATGCACTATTAAATACCATCATAACCTATTGACCTACAAGAGCCATAGAAAATCAAAATCTTATCATTTACCACCAGATTCTACTTAAAATTCTCGTTGCTGTTAAGCACTAAGATGTTAAGCGCAAAACGTTTATGTATATTTCAATATATATTCGTTGCAAGACAATTTCTGGCTACACTTAACTTTGAATGACACATATTATGACTTACAAGACACACTAAACATTTCCCCAATAAATTCTGACGGTGAGCAAGATTAAGATTATAAGAAATGATAAGATAAGATAAGATAAATTTATTGACCTCTCAACGGGGAGATTATTTTACAGTTACATACAGACATAGGGATGCCTCATAAAATAGGAAGCAGAGATACACAATTACGATAAAACATATATTAAAACGTTTGAAAGGAAGAAAAGATTATATTAAAAGGTGATATAAATTGACTGATCAATTTTTAAAAATCAATAATAAAATAAATATTTAAAAAATGATAGATAAATAAATAACAGACATTGTATTGATTATTAAAATCCTACTCACAGTGCGCGTGTGAAAATGTCTGACTTAAACTACAGAAAAGATGCAACACAACGTTAAAGTTTTGTTTATATTATATTATAATGTTTTACAGTACGGGTGTCATGGTGGCCAGCACTACATACTTCCTAATATAATGAATAAGCTGACGAAGTGCTACTCACAATGTGTGCGTATAAGTATGGCACATTCAACTCAACCACACATTATGAACGGCAAAACAACAGTAGACTTCAACTGTCAGCGATGGCGGGGAACATTTGCATGACACATCAATACCCAATACAAATTCACCGACACAAACCGCGCGTGTGAGTCTCTCTCTCTCTCTCTCTCTAACTGTATTTACTTAAATGTCTGAACTACGTATTATTATGCACGGCAAAGCCAAACCTAACCTCACAGATGGCAATGATGGTGAGCGATACTGGTCTAATATGTAACTAATATCTAATATCAATTACCAATCCTAATTCCACTCATGCGTGTCAGAAAATGAATGTTTGACTCACTTACTCACTCACACCACTCATACAAACACACACACACTTACACACTCACTCACATATGCACGCACACATTCACACACACTCTCTCTCTCTCTCTCTCATACACACACACAAACTGACACTGTCTGTCTCTCTCTCTCTCTCTCACACACACACACTCATACACTTAATCTCTCTCATCTCTCCACTCACACATACACATACACAAATGCGCGCGCACACACACAGCAATGAGGACACGCCCATGGTGACAGCGCGTGTCCGGTGTGACAGCTTGCTTATCCCAAGTCCCGGTCCCCGGTCCGATTCCAACACACTCCACAATAACTACCGGAACGTTGTAGGCAATTGCCTGTTTTGTTTGACACAATTTAGGTCGTATCAAAGCCGGAGCTATCTAAATAAGTAAAACATGCTGCCACGCACAGATAGACGGAGGGCTCCCTCGAATAATGTCTTAACTAGTCACAGTATATAGACACCGGATCAATCAGTGTTGGCACTGTTCTCATATTGCCGATCGTCAGGGGACACAGTTGGAGTTTGGAGAAATACTGATACGTACTGATCTGATTATCGCCATGGGACCGGGTTTCGAACCCCAACCAACCCATTCCCAGCCGAACGCCCAACTTACATACAGAGCCGGTACCGCTGGAACGTACAGTAAGGGTCTCTGAGTGTCCCACCGGAGTTGTCGCTCAATCGGGGAAGCCTTGGAACCAATAGATCGGCGGTTCGAATTCCAATTCCTTCATGATGCGAAAACAGAGTAAAAGTTCAGTATAATTTAGGATGACCAATCACCTATCAAAATCAACAAAACACACATATGGTGAATGGTACATACTACATAATAAGGATCTTCTATGTGTGTATATGTATGTGTGTGTGTGTCTGTATGTGTGTGTGTGTCTGTATGTATGTATATATGTATGTGTGTGTGTCTGTATGTATGTATGTATGTGTGTGTCTGTATGTATGTATGTGTGTGTCTGTATGTGTGTATGTATGTATGTATGTGTGTGTGTGTCTGTATGTGTGTATGTATGTATATCTGTATGTATGTATGTATGTATGTGTGTGTCTGTATGTATGTATGTGTGTGTCTGTATGTGTGTATGTATGTATGTGTGTGTGTCTGTATGTGTGTATGTATGTATGTATGTATGTATGTATGTATGTATGTATGTATGTATGTATGTATGTATGTAT